>JBAKBP010031184.1:0-24753 GCA_037953745.1 Lithodes maja | reverse complement strand
CTGGAAGTTATGGAGGAAGTGGAGGAGATGAGCAAGGTGTTTAAGGATGAGATCTGTGCAGCATGAGAGGAGGTGTGTGGAGTGAGGAGAAGAGGGAGGGGAGTGAAAGGTACAGCATGGTGGACAGAAGAGGTAAGAATAGCTGTGGAAGAAAAGAAGAAAGCATATAGAGAGTGGTTGGGTAGTAGAGGGAATGAAGATTCCGAGAGACAGAAACGAGCGAGGTACGTGGAGAGTAAGAGGGTGGTGAAGAGAGTAGTGAAGGAAAGTAAGAGAAGAGTAGATGAGGAATTTGGAAGGAATCTGAGTGTAAAATGGAGGGAGAGTAAGAAACTGATCTGGAAAGAAGTCAAGAAAGTTAGGGAAGGTAGCAAGGGAACAGTAAGGGTGTGAAAGATAAGAATGGGAGAATGCTAGCCGAGAAGCAAGAGAGAGTCGAAAGATGGAGGGAGTACTTCAGTGAGTTGCTAAATGAAAGGAATGAAGAGCCAGCAAACATAGCTGGATATGGTATGGGAGGGAGAAGAAGAGAAGTAGTGGAGGAGGAGGTGGGGATCAGGAGGTCAGAAGTGTGGGAAGCCATGAAAAGAGTGAAGTTGGGGAAAGCACCAGGAACAGATGGAGTGTGTGGGGAAATGTTGAGGTATGGTGGTGAGATAGTGATAGAATGGGTATGGAAAATGTGCAAACTAGCATGGGAGAAGGGGAGTGCACCCGATGACTGGAAGACTGGCATAATAGTCCCCCTATATAAGGGCAAAGGGGAAAGAGGAGTGTGTGGTAACCACCGAGGAATATGTCTTCTAAGCGTAGTAGGGAAGGTATACAGTAGGGTAGTGATTGAGAGAGTGAGAGTGAGAACGGAGAAATGGATAGGCGACGAGCAGGGAGGTTTTAGGAAGGGAAGAGGATGTGTAGATCAGATTTTTACCCTGAATTGTGTTGTGGAGAAGTATCTGGAGAAGAAACAAAAGGTGTATGTTGCCTTTATGGACTTGGAGAAGGCCTATGACAGAGTGGATAGAGAAGGTTTGTGGAAAGTACTTAGAATATACGGAGTAGAGGGCAAGTTGCTGAAAGCAGTGAAGAGCATGTATGAGGGTGCAAAGGCGGCAGTACGTGTGGAGAGTGAGCAGAGCGAGTTCTTTGACCTGAATGTTGGTTTGAAACAGGGGTGTGTGATGTCCCCGTGGTTGTTTACTGTGTATATGGATGGAGTTATGAAAGAAATACTATCAAGAGCAGTGGATGTTGGTGTATCGCTGAAAAGGGAGGGAATTGAGTGGAAGCTACCTATACTGCTGTTTGCGGATGATACAGTTCTGATGAGTGATAATGAATGGGAGTTGCAGGGTCTGGTAAATGAGTTTGGAACAGTGTGCGAAAAACGGAATTTGAAGGTAAATACGGGGAAGAGCAAGGTTATGGTCTTCGAAAGGGGTGAAGTCACAGAGTGTGAGGTGAAGCTGAACGGTCAGGCTATGGAGATCGTCAACTCTTTTAAGTATCTGGGCAGTGTGTTGAGTAAAGATGGGACTATGGATGAAGAGGTGCGGGAGAGGGTACAACAGGGGAAGAGGGTTGTCGGAACGCTAAAAGCAGTAACAAGAAATAGGGTGGTCAGTATGGAAGTGAAGAAGTCCTTGCATGACAGTGTGGTAATCCCGACACTGACTTACGGAAGCGAAGCATGGACGTTGGTTGAGAGACTCAGACCAAGAGTGAGAGCAGTGGAAATGAATTACTTAAGGAGTGCGTGCGGAGTTACATGGAGGGATAGACAGACTAATGAGGAAGTAAGAAGGAGGTGTGGTGTGGAGGTAGATGTGCTGGAAAGTGTGAAAAGGAACAACTTGAGATGGTTCGGCCATATGGAACGTATGGAAAGCGAGAGAATGACTAAGAGGGTGTACGAGAGCGAGGTGGAGGGACAGAGGGGGAGAGGTAGACCGAATATGAGGTGGAAGGATGGAGTGAGGAACTACATGAACGAAGGCGGTGCTGGTTGGGAGGAGGGGCGTCGACTGACTGGGGACAGAGGTGCATGGGGGCGGTTCGTTCGTGGCCACCCCTTCGGGGATCACGGCGTCGGGCAATAGATAGATAGATAGATAGATCTTAAAAGGGTGTCTAGGGGATGTTCTATTTAAGCTTGAGGGAGGTCTAGTGAGGAAACTCAAAAATATATTATTATATGAATACATAGACCAAAAAACAAGCACTACCCCCTTAACCTTTCAGAACACGGTGATGCCATTCTTCATTTGATTATGCTACCATTAGATAATATTATTCAGCTTAAAATTAATCTGGGGGAGTAGAAATATGGAGATAATTTGTAGCACCTTTAGTTTCTTCCTAAGTTGAATGGATGTGTCTAATTATAGCCAGAACTCCAGAATTGCACAAAATAAGCCGTCATCAAAACCTGAATTAGTTTCATGTCAATAATTATCCCTTTAATTTTCAAGAATGTATGCAATGGTAATCTTGGAATTCCAACGACTTGGACATATTGTAATCCATATAATAACACACATTGCTACAAAATGTAATACCTCTACATTTTCCTACCATTTTCATTACAAACCCGACTCGAAGCAATAAACCTTTGAATATTGCCTGCCTCTCTCTCACATTTGCCAGTTTGTGTCTAGCGTTTAGTGCACCAATAGGTTTAAAGGTATGTTCGTGTTTATTATGTATTATTCTACCTACAGTAGCCCAAGTGAACTCCTATGAAAATGTACGTAGTATATGTGAATTATGAGTGCAGTTTGTCATGCATAAGTTGATACATATGATTATCGGGTTTATGACAAATAATCTCTATGCAGAAATTATTTACCTAAATATCTTCCGGAAGTAGTCCTAATTGAGAGTAAATGCTAATACAATTAACTATTTTCATGTATAACGATTGTTAAGTTATTTTTGTTTAAGAAATGTTACTTTACACGCTTTCACTGGGTTGTATCATTCGATCAGCAGCTGTGGCACTGTACACCCGGAAACAACATTCTTCAGCCGATCTGTGTCGGGCCGGATAATTGTTGCGGATCGTTTCTGGACGTCAGCTCATTCTAACTATCGCGAGGCCACGCACAAATGAACGCAACTGTTTCGAAACAATCTTGAAGCTATCTCGGACTGAATTGAATCTTCTTTTCAATGCCATACCTTGGTACGTTGCTGTTTCTTAGCTCTTGCCGTAAACTCTACAAGTTGAACAGTATTAAAACATTTATCAGTAGGGCTTATTACTTATGTTCTAGTTACTCTCACTTTGATGCAGAAATTAAATTTTTGCACAATTATCTTCTTCAAAATGGATATCCAAACAACATATTCTACAAAGCTCTACGGAATGTTATCAATGTATTCACGCATCCCTCCCGTACAGTCAGTCGCTAAAGATACTCGGTTTGTTACCCTTCCCTATCTAGGACGTCTAAACTTTGCAATTAGAAAAGAACTTAATTGCATTTTAAAGGAATTATTCCCTCACATTAACTTTAGGTATATTTTTAAGAACAAATTTATAAGAAGGGTGTTACGTAGCGTAACATTAACTTTAGGTATATTTTAAAGACCAAATTTATTAGACGGGTGTTTCGTAGCGTGGAAGCCTTACGGTGTCTTCTTAGATCCTTTGTTGTGTATCAGTACACTTGTTCGAATTGTAATGTTCGATATGTGGGTTCCACTATAAGGTCATTACAGCACAGAGTCTTTGAACATCAGGGGAGATCATACCGATAAGCTCCCCATCGCAGTCTGCAATACGTGATCACTGTCACACGTCTGACCACCCACTTGCTAGCAGGGATTTTAACATTCTGGCCTCTGCCTACAACAGATCCGACTTCCTCATGTTGAAATCGCGTTTTATTAAGACTAGGCAACTCAGTTTAACAATTGTACTGCTCTGCAACTGTTTATACAATAATTGATGTAAGCATTGCACTGTCCATTTCGGAAAAATGTTATTTTAATACCACGAATTTTCCGAGTGTTTTTTATAAAAAAATAAAAACATAATTTGCATCAATATATAGTGTTTGTAATAAATTAGAAATCTCGGGAAAACCTATTTTCCCCATTAGGCCTATCGATCGATGTTGAGACACGCCCCCCGATAGTGATTTGAAAAGACATTAGCCTAACCTAACCTAACCTAGTATTATGGGTGGGGGCTCCCGCCCCCACACCCCCGCTGGTTGAGTACTAATCCTTTAATAAAAAAAAAAAAAATTGCCTGTCGATTATACAAAGGTGAAAGAAGAGTCGATGAAGTCTACTGTGTTTACTCTGCAATCTTCAGCTTTGATTGTACTGTACATTGATAACGGGAAAGTACTGTATTGACAACCTTGTTACGAAAATTAAATTTTAGTACCATACTTTTATATTAGGCTTTTCCGAGGGTTTAACACATTTCATATGATCTTTTGAGTTATCGATAACTGGAAGTACCATATTGACAACCTTGTTACGAAAAAGACATTTTAGTACCATACTTTTTTATTAGGTTTTGCCGAGGGTTAAAACTAATTTTCTTATGATCTTTAGAGCATATAGATTCAATATTTATCTTCAAATATATCAACAAAAAATCGTGGTATTAAAATAACATTGAACCTCCATTTCTTTGCTTATGTATATTTGTATTAACCCCTCCGACCTCAGGGACCCACGTTATGCGTCGCCAATGTATGTAACTCACAGTACCAGCGACGCAACGTATGTGACCACCATAATTACTCTTGTCCTATGGCATCTAAAGGGTTCAGATTTGTATGAGAGCTACTTTATTATCCCACAGAACAATGCCGATGGTTGGCAACCCCCCAAGTCCAGCTGCATCGTGTGGCCGCGCGCATGAGTGATAGACCAGTATACCACCTACCCATTACCCAATGATTATTGTGACTTCCTCCCGTCCCCAGGACCCTCAAATGACCTAGGTGAGCGGTTTTATTGGTTTCCTTCATCATTCACCCATCCCATGTGATTTCAGGAGAACAAAAAAAAAATACAATTGAAAAGTGGCTAGTCCTGGAGTGTACGTTTATATTATATCGTTAGGGGTCCAGCATGCTAGGGGGTATTCTTAGGTTTTATGGTTTATGTTCATGTAACTGTTAATATTAGTAGTATTTGTAACTTCAACTGTCATAGTTCGTCATAAATAATGTATTCGCCCCTAAATACTCTATTGTTTAATTTGATTGTTTTGGTAGGTAGTTGTTATGAATCTCTAGGCACATTGTATATTATTGCAATGCAGTTTAACTTACATTTTAACTGTACAGTATATTGAAAGGGAAAATACATGAACTTGCTTTGACTAACCTCTTTTGCGATAACTTATATTTGTGTTAAATATATTTTGCCATCCCCAATAAGGAGGGAAGGGTTTATTGATGGGTTGATTTCTTCATATATTTATTATTATTTTGGTTTCCTCCCTAGATTTCCATCACACTTAAAACAAACATTCATTAGATCACCCTTCTAGATTCATTTGTAAATTCTTCGGTGGAAAAATGTCCTGGCCGAAGGCCGATTCTTCCAAAATTACAGGCTCACTATTGTTAGCTAGGACAAAATCGACACCTGAATATCACGAAATGTCTTAATATTGACAGAAAAATGGGTCAAAAGGTCTTAAAATCGACAAATAAAGGGGCAAAAATCTTAAAATCTGAAAACTAATGGGGTTATTAACCTGAGTGCTTAGTCGTTTGTTACTATATCCATATTTACCTCCGCTAACGAAGTTGACGGAGATTATGCTTTTACTTCCGTTTGTTTGTATGTTTGTCTGTTTAAATGTCTTTTTGTAAACAAGATATCTCACACACTTATGATCCGATATTCACGAAATTTGGTGGGCAGATTGGATATGTGCAAAGGAAGAAGTGATTCAATTTAGGAGGTGATAGGTAGAGCGCATATCTCCGTCACCGTAGGCGGAGGTATGCGATCTCTGGAGTGACCCTCTACTATTAATTATATTACTGTAATATTAAGGGGACATGGGCCGGTTTTCTGGACCACTTTCTTCCTCATGCTTTGCCCCATTAGTTTTCAGATGCTAAGATGTTTGGCCCATTAGTTAGTCGATTTTAAGACCTTTCGTCCCATTTCTTCGTCAATATGTAGACCTTTCGTGCTATTTAGGTGTCGATTTTTTCCCAGGCGAACGATAGTGAGCCTGTAATGTTGGAAGAACCGGCCTTCGGCCGGGACATTTTTCTACCGAAAAATGTACAAATTAATCTAGAAGGGGGATCTAATGGATGTTTTTTTTTTTTAAATTTGATGGAGGTCTAGGGAGGAAACTAGAAAAATACATACAAAAATAGCCCAAAAAGTGAACCATCCCCCCTTAAGAATATGTAATTAATTCAAAATTGAATTACTATAACATAATATAAAAGGGAAGATTGGGAGAAGTGTATGAATGACCAACACACATTATCCATTAGTATTTTGCATTTTGGAGTAAGGGGTCGGGCGCAAGTTGGACTAGATAATAGTCCATCAGGCGCCTGGCCCGGGGAGACGATTAATATGAAGGGTGTGCCTGGAAGTGTGGTGGGAGGGCTTGTGGCTTTGGCTCCGCTGCATGTCTGCCTGCCGAGATCGGAACCTCTCCGGGTGGTCAGGGGTCGGGGGAGTGCTGGAGCGACCTTGGTAACCCTGGTCTCTGGGTCTTCTCCTGGGTGACCTGGATGTGTGAGCGTTTGTGTTTTTTATCTGTGTTTATTTTTTGTTTTATGTTGTTTTTGTGTTTTCCCTGTTCTTGCTCTGTCTTGAGTCGGCTACCCCCAAAATGGGGATTGGGCCTGAGCATATAGATAGATAGATAGATAGATAGATAGATTTTGCATGTTCTGTATATGAGTTCACCATATGTATGTAAACATCATATGATAGATGGATAGACTTCACATTAATGACTATGATCTTCTTTTTAAAACACTTTGAATACCCGCTTAACTTTTAAAAAATGTTAACCGGATAATAATGAACTCTCATTATAGAGTTTCCAACACCATTATCTCATCACCGACATTATCCATCCACCACCATAACAACGACCGCAATAACCCTACCCTTCAATACAACCACAACAACACTATTTATAACAAGTACAACACTATACATCACAACCAAAAACTACAACACAACCACCACAAGAACGATCACAATAACCCGACCATTCATCACAACCACCGCAACACTATAACAATTATAACCTTCATCACAACCACTATAAACCAATTTATAACAAGTACAACACTATATATCACAACCACAAACTACAACACAACCACTACAACAACGACCGCAACAACCCTACCCTTCAACACAACCACTGCAACACTATAACAACCATAACCTATAACAGAATCACCACAACACTATTTATAACAACTACAACACTATATATAACAACCACAACCTACAACAGAACCATCACAACACTATATATAACAACTACAACCTACAACAGAACCACCACAACACTACTTTACAACTACAACCTACAACATAACCACCACAACACTACTTTACAACTACAACCTACAACATAACCACCACAACACTATATATAACAACCACAATCTACAACAGAACCACCACAACACTATATATAACAACTACAACCTACAACAGAACCACCACAACACTACTTTACAACTACAACCTACAACAAAACCACCACAACACTATATATAACAACCACAACCTACAACAGAACCACAACAACACTACTTCACAACTACAACCTACAACATAACCACCACAACACTATATATAACAACCACAACCTACAACAGAACCACCACAACACTACTTTACAACTACAACCTACAACAGAACCACCACAACACTATATATAACAACCACAACCTACAACAGAACCACCACAACACTACTTTACAACTACAACCTACAACAAAACCACCACAACACTATATATAACAACCACAACCTACAACAGAACCACCACAACACTATTTATAACAACTACAACCTACAACAGAACCACTACAACACTATAAATAACAACTACACAACCTACAACAGAACCACCACAACACTATAAATAACAACTACACAACCTACAACAGAACCACTACAACACTATAAATAACAACTACACACCCTACAACAGAACCACTACAACACTATACATAACAACTACACAACCTACAACAGAACCACCACAACACTATAAATAACAACTACACAACCTACAGCAGAACCACTACAACACTATATATAACAACTACACAACCTACAACAGAACCACCACAACACTATAAATAACAACTACACAACCTACAACAGAACCACTACAACACTATAAATAACAACTACACAACCTACAGCAGAACCACTACAACACTATATATAACAACTACACAACCTACAACAGAACCACCACAACACTATAAATAACAACTACACAACCTACAACAGAACCACTACAACACTATAAATAACAACTACACAACCTACAACAGAACCACTACAACACTATAAATAACAACTACACAACCTACAACAGAACCACTACAACACTATAAATAACAACTACACAACCTACAACAGAACCACTACAACACTATAAATAACAACTACACAACCTACACCAGAACCACCACAACACTATAAATAACAACTACACAACCTACAACAGAACCACCACAACACTATAAATAACAACTACACAACCTACAACAGAACCACCACAACACTATAAATAACAACTACACAACCTACAACAGAACCACTACAACACTATAAATAACAACTACACAACCTACAACAGAACCACTACAACACTATAAATAACAACTACAACCTACAACAGAACCACCACAACACTATAAATAACAACTACACAACCTACAGAACCACCACAACACTATCAATACTAACAACTACAACCTACAACAGAACCACCACAACACTATAAATAACAACTACACAACCTACAACAGAACCACCACAACACTATAAATAACAACTACAACCTACAACAGAACCACTACAACACTACTTTACAACTACAACCTACAACAGAACCACCACAACACTACTTTACAACTACAACCTACAACAAAATCACCACAACACTATATATAACAACCACAACCTACAACAGAACCACCACAACACTATTTTTAACAACTACAACCTACAACAGAACCACTACAACACTATAAATAACAACTACACAACCTACAACAGAACCACCACAACACTATATATAACAACCACAACCTACAACAGAACCACCACAACACTATTTATAACAACTACAACCTACAACAGAACCACTACAACACTATAAATAACAACTACACAACCTACAACAGAACCACTAGAACACTATAAATAACAACTACAACCTACAACAGAACCAGCACAACACTATAAATAACAACTACACAACCTACAACAGAACCACCACAACACTATAAATAACAACTACACAACCTACAACAGAACCACCACAACACTATAAATAACAACAACACAACCTACAACAGAACCACCACAACACTGTAAATAACAACTACACAACCTACAACAGAACCACCACAACACTATAATTAACAACTACACAACCTACAACAGAACCACTACAACACTATAAATAACAACTACACAACCTACAGCAGAACCACCACAACACTATAAATAACAACAACACAACCTACAACAGAACCACCACAACACTATAAATAACAACTACAACCTACAACAGAACCACCACAACACTATAAATAACAACTACACAACCTACAACAGAACCACCACAACACTATAATTAACAACTACACAACCTACAACAGAACCACTACAACACTATAAATAACAACTACAAACTACAACAGAACCACTACAACACTATAAATAACAACTACACAACCTACAACAGAATCACCACAACACTATAAATAACAACCACAACCTACAACAGAAGCACTACAACACTATAAATAACAACTACATAACCTACACCAGAACCACCACAACACTATAAATAACAACTACACAACCTACAACAGAACCACCACAACACTATAAATAACAACTACAACCTACAACAGAACCACCACAACACTATAAATAACAACTACACAACCTACAACAGAACCACTACAACACTATAAATAACAACTACACAACCTACAACAGAACCACTACAACACTATAAATAACAACTACACAACCTACAACAGAACCACCACAACACTATAAATAACAACTACAACCTACAACAGAACCACTACAACACTATAAATAACAACTACACAACCTACAACAGAACCACCACAACACTATAAATAACAACCACAACCTACAACAGAAGCACTACAACACTATAAATAACAACTACAACCTACAACAGAACCACTACAACACTATAAATAACAACTACACAACCTACAACAGAACCACCACACTATAAATAACAACTACAACCTACAACAGAACCACCACAACACTATAAATAACAACTACAACCTACAACAGAACCACCACAACACTATAAATAACAACTACACAACCTACAACAGAACCACTACAACACTATAAATAACAACTACACAACCTACAACAGAACCACTACAACACTATAAATAACAACTACACAACCTACAACAGAACCACTACAACACTATAAATAACAACTACACAACCTACAACAGAACCACCACAACACTATAAATAACAACCACAACCTACAACAGAACCACCACAACACTATAAATAACAACTACACAACCTACAACAGAACCACCACAACACTATAAATAACAACTACACAACCTACAACAGAACCACCACAACACTATATATAACAACTACACAACCTACAACAGAACCACCACAACACTATAAATAACAACTACACAACCTACAGAAACACCACAACACTATCAACACTAACAACTACAACCTACAACAGAACTCTGTACTATAACAACTGCAACACTATATTATAATAATCATACATAATATATCTTAAATATTTTCTCCTTTGGGGTTTCACAATATCTTTCATAACATTTGGGAACTATGCACTTTTTGTTTAGCTATGATATTCTACCTATGCCTAAAAAATGATATGCTTGGGTTGTATTTGCAATATGTAATAATAATAATAATAATAATAAACGGTTTATTAAAGAGTGGCAGCCTCATGAGCTGAAAATACACATTTTACAATTTAGTGGATGAACATGAGATGTACAGATATGAGGATGGTAAGCTTAGTTTACAAACAAAATAAATAAATACAATAATGATGCATGTGCAGAATACAAATTATCATAAAATAACCATGAGAGTAAGTGATATACAGTACATATACACATTTATTTACTTACTCATATACAGAACAACACAAACGCTCACGTATGCACACAAACATACATACATACAGAAACTGTTTGGGTATGGTCAGGGTAAAGAGGGTGCAGGTACTACAATGGGAGGTTAATCCTCGGTAGTGTAGGTGTGTGTGTGTGTGTGTGTGTGTGTGTGTGTGTGTGTGTGTGTGTGTGTGTGTGTGTGTGTGACAGAAGGCGAAATATGGAAGAGCTGGGCGTTCTATTGTTAAGGGTGGAAATACATGGATGAAGATACGCGAACACTTAATAATAGATAATGCTTATGCATAGATTTGTAATCAGAAGTTGCGCTAGTGAGCAATATGTTCTCGCTCATATGTACGTATACTTACATACATATGTCCATATGACCATATAAATACACGTACAGTACATATATATATTATATACCTTATATTCTCAACCGGGCTCGAACCATTGACAGCACATACACACAGACATACATATACATAAATATATGCACATTACATGCTTATATGCTCTTCTCTTATCCTACCTGATACTCTCAGCCGGGCTCGAACCACAAACAGTATACACTATCGAAACATATATATATACATAAATAACGCATACATACATACACATATACGCACACATACATACACATATACTGCACATACATAGATACATATATACACATATACATAAACAAACTCAAGCAAATACATACATAAATTATATTCTAATACACACACGCACACACACTTATGCATATATTATTAAAGGTGGGCGCGTATATATGGTGTGACAGGCCGTTATTTCACATTATTAATAATATTAACAATGGTTGGGATAGGACTATTTTTATATCTGTCAGTTCTTGCTCTTATTGGTTGGAGTGTGTTGAAATGACGAGCTGCACGTGTAGGTCTAGGGGCGTCTGGTGGAAGTAAGTTTCTGTGTCGTGGGTGAACAAGCAGCTTAGATGCAAACTGTTTGAGTGTGTTGTAGTGGTGGGTTGAGAGTGCAGGTATGCTAAGGGTGGTGAGAGCTTCCTCTACCCTGGATATGTGCCACCCAGGATGATCCTGCATGCCCTCCTCTGAACTCTCTCCAGTTGACGTTGTTGTGTTAGGGTTAGAGAGGAGGACCAGGCGGGAGAGGCGTAGGTGAGCTTAGGGAGTATGAAGGTGTTATATATACTCTTCAGCTCATTCTCCGGCGCCCCCAGGGATCTCAACCGCCTTAGCATAAACAACTTGTAAGTGGCGGTCCTGACTGTGGTAGTTACATGTTTCTTCCAGTTCAGTTTGTTGTCCACAGTGATTCCGAGGAGTTTGGTGGACTCAACAAGCTGAAGGGGATGAGGACCAATTGTGACAGTGGGTGGAGGAAGGTCGGTAACGGAAGTGTTGATGTGCATGACCACTGTCTTGTCATGATTGATAGTCACATGATTGTCTGTGGTCCAGGCTTGAAGACGGTCGAGGATGTCTTGTAGGGGGTCATAGTTAGGGGGAGGTGTTATCGACAGTAATGCCGACTGTCGAGTCGTCCACGTACTTCCAGTGGAATGGGGTGTCCTTTAGGGCATCATTAATCAAGATGAGGAACAATAGAGGCCCCATTTTTGTGCCCTGTGGGACTCCACATGTGATGTCTAGGAAGGTGGAGATGAAGCCTTGGTATCGCACTGCTTGTCGTCTGTCACTAAGGAAGTCGTGTGTGTGTGTGTGTGTGTGTTATTTTTTCATTATATATATTTTTTTAATAAATGTGTGTATGTGTATTCTACGGTCTAGTCAAAATATCTGGAAAATACAATAAACCATTTTTTACTTTCAAAATATTCACATGGAGGTCTGTATTCCAGCGGGCAAATTGTTATTATATTTTGCACCTCGATATTATTCTCAAATCATTTCCTGTACGGATTTTATGATTCCGAGAACACAGTATATGCACAAATCTATTTATATCAAGGGGAGATAGGTAGTTTTTCTAGATCCCTTTCTCCTTCATGTTTAGCTCCATTAGTTTTGAGATATTTAGGCTTTTGCCCCATTAGTTTGGCGATTTTTAAGACCTGCCCCATTGTATTGCTCCATTAGATTGAAGATTTTAAGACGCCTCATCCCATTAATTTAACGATAATATGCATCACCTCATTCATGTTTTCCTTAGGGCCAGCGACAGCGAACTTGTAAATTATAAGAACTCAATTTTCGGACGGGCCTTTGTTTGTATCGACAATTGTACAACTGTAGCTAAAAATAGATATGGGTGGCCAATTTTATGGAAGCCTGGGTAGGTGTTTTGGTTTGCCTAGGGGACACACAATAATACGTTGATTAAAAATGGGAAAGGAAGCATAATCTCCAATAATAATTAAGGGGAGATGGGTCGTTTTTCTTGCCCCCCTTCATCCTCATATTTAACCTTATTCGTTTTCAGATTGTAAGACGTTCGCCCCTTTAGTTTGTCGATTGTAAAACCTTTCATCCCATTTCTTTATCAATATCAAAACCTTTCATGCCATTTATGTGTCGAGTTTTTCCTGGCGAGCGATAGCGAGCCTGTAATTTCAAGAGAATTCGGCCTTCGGCCGGGATATTTTTCTATCGAAAAATGTAGGCCTACACCTTAACACTCTTGAGAGTGTTTTTAAGCTTGCTGAAGGTCTAGCGAGGAAACTGAAAAACTAATTAGTATACATATAAATATACCCAAATATACCCAAATATAACCACTGTCCCCTTAAAAGGTCGGCCACATATAGGTAAACCCATAAGACCAAGTAGGACGGGGGCCATTTTGGTGGTGTGTTTGGTCTTTAAAAACTTATGTTGACATTTCAGACTACGTCGATGAAAGTATGCATTTGTTGTAGATTTCAGGCTGGGAGAGAGGTATTCTGACCAGGATTCGAACTCACTCACTCTAGGTACTATTTGGGAGAGTCGGGCCCCATAACCACTAGGCCAAGAGCGGATGTTTATCCGCTCTTGGCCGACCCCACCTTTCCCACATATCCCCCACTCTCCCCCTAATTCCCCCCTTCCCCACTCTCCCCCTAATTTCCCTCTCCCCCCCCCCCCCCCTCCCTGTTCAACTAGAGGTCGAAGTGGCCGCAAGGAATACGGGTGATTAATGGCTTTGGGGACAGTACTCCCAGGTCTCATTTAGAGACCTTATAATAGTAGAGCTCGGCCAACTTCGGACATGTTGGTGCCGTTGGTGTCATCACCTCCTCTTTCCACTCAAATTTGCCCATGATCATAATAAATAACCGTCATTACTGGTACAGGATATATTTGTTTGGCCTTTCAATTTGTCTAGCGCAATAGAATAGGTCTCGCCGAAGTCCCGAAAGGAGGAGGACCAAGAGTTAGTATCACCAGTAGAATAGCTCTGAAAGTACATTATGGGAAGACAAATGCTTAAGACATTTTGTGGCAGCCAGAGAGTGAGAACTGAATAATACGTTTTGAGTACAGTAGGAGGAACACTATCTGATCATAACGTACGCCTTCGTATTAAGTCCATCGAGGGCAGAAAGTACATCCTTAAAAGAGAGTAGGATATTAGGCATAAACAAGAGAGAGGGGGGTGAGAAGGAGGACTAGCACTAGCATCATCGAAGGTAGAGGTTTTGGCGAAAGTTTGAGCGAAGAGTTCAGCTGTATGTGCGTTCAGTATGTGTGTTTGCGTGTGTGTGTGTAATAATGATTACATAATAGTAATTGTCAGTTTATTGTTCTCTTGGAGCCGCAAGGCTGAAAATCTGTGGAGATTTTTCTTAACCTAGGTACAGTACAATGCTTATTCTACTTTAACTACGTGGTCACTTGCGCCCTTTGGCGACCGTGAGGTGCCTGTGTGTGTTGACACTGTTCCATGCCACCCAGGAGGTAGTGTCAAAGGCTCGCTTTTTGTCTAATGGTGTCCCCACTCTGACTACATCTGTACAGGTCAAGGCAGTCCAAGTCCACTTGTTGCTTTGTATTAACACATCACTGCTGAGGGAGGGGAAATTTCGAATACTCCAGAATCATTGAATCACTGAAATCATAGACATTCTGAAATCGTAGAACCTCTGGAATCATAGAATCTCTGCACCAAGAGTGAAGAGACTGAACAAAATAAATAAATATATAACAAAAAGAATACATATATAAAACATTAATACAAACAGAAAAATAGAACACATGACTCCACAATAGACACAAAGGTGCTCCAAATTGTAGTCTCAGGAATCGTAGAATCTCCGGAATCCTTGGTGTTGTAGAATCTCTGCCAATTACCAATTGAATAAGAGTAATTTGTTGTTTCCACGATAGGATCGATAACTGTTGCTAACAATAAGAAGAGATTTAATACTTGCTTGTAGCGAGATATTTATACTTGCTGTTCACTTCAAGATAAATACTTGCTGTTTGCAAGAAGATTGAATACTTGCTTGTAACAGAAGAGTAAAAACTTGTTTATAACAGATGATTAAATACTTGTTTGTAAGAAGAAATTAAGGACTTGTTTTATGAGAGATTAAGTACTTGCCTGTAACGAAAGATTAAACCGGTATTATATTGAAATATTAGAACGCTGTTGCGATGTTGAGATAATTATATTGTCTGTGGCCTGAGGATCAAGCATTAAAATCCATACTTAAGGATACCACATTGTATATTCGTATTATTGAATGTTCGTGTAATATCTATAATTTATTCTACATCTTGTACCTGATTTTTATGTGAATAACATCATTGTATATTTATGTGGCATAGTCAGTTGAGCATCGGCTGCTGATCGAAGGGTCAAATATTATTGGTAGATGTCAAGCCCAGGCAACTTGACATAGCGATTCGTGACAAACGCCTAATGTTCATGGCCACCCCTTCTCGGGAATTACGGTGTCTGGGGAAAAAAAAAAAAAAAAAAAAATACAGTAGACCCAAGCCAAATAATAATTGCATATAACACTTTCATGAATAAATCCCAGGGAGGAACGGAACTTATGCAGGGAACTGTATGTGACTAAGGTTAACCCACACTTTAAATAGTGTCCGTAAAATTTACAGCAAAAGAATAGTTATGGCCACTATCTGAAATCCTACATTATTTAATAGAAGACAACTTTAGTTGTATTATACCTATAGATCATGAGCGACATTTAAACCGTGAATTAATGTTCCTTGCATAGCGGTGTGAACATTTATTTGTTTGTATTCGATCCGTGTACCTTTTCTCGCATACCAGGTCATTATATTCTTGGTCCAGTTATAGTCTATGCGCTTCAAGTAGGCGAACAATCATGACCTATATCCTCTGTAACTCAATAACGGCTAGAGCAAATTGGCTGTAGATTTCCACATCTATTCCTTGACTGACTCTTCCCAAATGATAGACATATTAGCTCGATTACTCTAGTCGTTTTTGAGTTACAGAGGTTAGAGGTAATGATTTCTCGCCTACTTACATCGAATAGACTATACCATCCCCTTCTATCCCCTGCCTTACTATTTCTCTCTCTCCTACTATCTATCCTCCAGCGCCTCCTTCATCACTCTCTCTCTCTCTCTCCCGCCTCTTGTATCATGTTCCCCTCCCCGCCTCTCTCTTATTGGCTTTTATGTTCTCTCTTTTATCACAGCCTCTCTCTATATGCTCTTTCTGTTTAAAGGGAGATATATATTTATGTGTTTATATATAGTGCTGTATTCATTATATGTGTGTGTGTGTGTGTGTGTGTGTGTGTGTGTGTGTGTGTGTGTGTGTGTGTGTTTTAGTTTACTCCCAAAACTTCCGTCAATCTGTATAAAGTATCCGCAAGATCTCCCCCTCCCCTTCGATATGCAATTGGTACACTCTCAGACTCCCACAATTGGTACACTCTCAGACTCCCACAATTGGTACACTCTCAGACTCCCACAATTGGTACACTCTCAGACTCCCACAATTGGTACACTCTCAGACTCCCACAATTGGTACACTCTCAGACTCCCACAATTGGTACACTCTCAGACTCCCACAATCCCTTCCAACACTTAAGGGGGCCCACCTCGTTATTTTTCCCTCTTTTTTTCTCTCTCTCTCTCTGGGTTGTTTCCATTCGGCCCCATTCAGCCTACTGTTTTAAGACGTTTATCCCCATCCAGGTGTTGATTTTTTTTCCTGGCTAGCAGTAGCAAGCCAGCACACTTAAACAAATGTTTTTGACAGCAGGCTAGATTTGTATATTTTTCGATAGAAATAGATTTACTAATACAATGCTGGCTCGCTATCGCTCACCAGGAAGAAATCGACACCTGGATTGGGATAAACGTCTTAAAACAGTAAGCTGATTGGGGCCGAATGGATACAAGCTAGACAAAGAGAGAAAGGGAAAGAAAACAAAAGCAAGTAGCCCCCCTTAATGGGATTTCTTGTGCGAATCGTTGACTTATAAGTATATTCTGTGTGTGTGAGTGTATGCGTGTTTTAATTATGAAGGGTATTAGTTTATATATCCTTAGTTTATATATCCTTAGTTTATATATCCTTAGTTTATATATCCTTAGTTTATATATCCTTAGTTTATATATCCTTAGTTTATATATCCTTAGTTTATATATCCTTAGTTTATATATCCTTAGTTTATATATCCTTAGTTTATATATCCTTATTTTATATATCCTTAGTTTATATATCCTTAGTTTATATATCCTTAGTTTATATATCCTTAGTTTATATATCCTTAGTTTATATATCCTTAGTTTATATATCCTTAGTTTATATATCCTTAGTTTATATATCCTTATTTTATATATCCTTAGTTTATATATCCTTATTTTATATATCCTTAGTTTATATATCCTTAGTTTATATATCCTTAGTTTATATATCCTTAGTTTATATATCCTTAGTTTATATATCCTTATTTTATATATCCTTATTTTATATATCCTTAGTTTATATATCCTTAGTTTATATATCCTTAGTTTATATATCCTTAGTTTATATATCCTTAGTTTATATATCCTTAGTTTATATATCCTTAGTTTATATATCCTTAGTTTATATATCCTTAGTTTATATATCCTTAGTTTATATATCCTTAGTTTATATATCCTTAGTTTATATATCCTTAGTTTATATATCCTTAGTTTATATATCCTTAGTTTATATATCCTTAGTTTATATATCCTTAGTTTTGAGTATTGATCAAAATAGCTGCAAACTGCCGTTGTGTTTGTTAAGGGGAGATTTCCACTTGAGGGATTTTTTTCTGGACTCCTTTCTCCCTCATGTTTAGCCCCATTGCTTTTGAGATTTTAAGACCTTCGCCCTAGTAGTTTGGATATTTTAAGACATTTTGCCCCATTTCTGTCAATTTTAAGACCTTTCGTGCCGTTAAGGTGTCGATTATTTCCTGGCGAGCGATAGCGAGCCTGTAATTTAAGAGCAACCGGCCTCCGGCCGGGACATTTTTCTACCGAAAAATGTACAAATTTATCTTGAAAGGGGGTCGGGGGGGATGTAATTTTGAGCTTGATGGAAAAGTAGGGAACAAACTAAATACCTCCCCTTAACCCCTTCTATACCGGTGACTAGTCTTTTGATTTTATTCTGGCTTCTACTAATCGATTTTATTCACTTTAGGAAGGTTCTTTAGCAATTATAAGGCTTCGAACTCTCTCAATCAACCCTTTTAACTACCACAGATCCTTTCTAAGCTGCACAAAATCGTCTAAATATTGCTAGAATAAAATGTAAGATACCTCGTCGGTACAAAAGGGGTTAAGGGGGTAGTAGTTACCTTTTTGGTCCATGTATTTATGTGTTTATATATTTAGTTTCCTCGCTAGACTTCCATCAAAGTTAAAGCAACACGCCCTAGACTCCCCTTCAAGATAATTTTGTACATTTTTCTGTAGAAAAGTGAACCGGCCGAAGGCCGGTTCTTCTTAGAATTACAGGCTCGTTATCGTTCGCCATGACCAAATCAACACATAAATGGCATGAAAATGGACAACGAAACAGAGTGATAGGTGTTAAAATCGCCAAACTAATGGGCGAACTTCTTAAAATCCGAAAAGCTATGGGGCTAAACACGATGGAGAAAGGGGTCCAGAAGAAAAGCCCTGAAGTGGAAATCTTCCCCTAATGACCAGCTAAATGCCATATCTGCCTGTATCTCTCTCCCTATTCTGCTTCACTCTATTCCGCTTCCTTCACCTTTGTATTCCGTTGTATTCCGTTCTATTGTTTTGTATTCCTTTGTATTTTTGTGTATTATTTTGTATTCCTTTGTATTTTTTGTATTCATTTGTATGCCTCTGTATTATTGTGTATTCCTTTGTATTATGTTGTATTCCTTTGCATTCTTTTGTATTCCTTTGTATTATATTGTATTCCCTTGTATTCTTTTGTATTCCTTTGTATTATGTTTGTATTCCTATGTATTCCTTTGTAGTCTTTTGTATTCCTTTGTATTCCTTTGCATTCTTTTGTATTACTTTGTATTCTTTTGCATTCCTTTGCATTCCTTTGTATTCTTTTGTATTCCTTTGTATTTGGTATTTGTGATTGATGCCATTTCTTATCTGTCATTTCCCTGGTCTTATATCCCATATTATCCGGCATTATTTCTCTCTCTCGCTCGTGCCTTTCCTTATGCTATCGTTTCTCTGGTCGTATATTCCATTCTTATCGGTCATTATCTCTCTCCCTCTCATTTACTCATACTCCCAGCTCCTCTCGCTGTATTCATCTACACTGTTAAGGGGAGACAGACCGTTTGTTTGGTCTATTAATTCATTTATTCATATATGTTTTGTTTAGTTTCCTCCCTAGACCTCCATCAAGCTTATAAAAATACCCCCTAGACCCCCCTTCAAGATAAATTTGTACATTTTTCGGGTCTGGACTTCCTTTTCCCTCATGCTTAGCCCCGTTAGTTTTGAGATTTTAAGTAATTAGCCCCATTAGTTTGGTGATTTTAATAGCTTTCGTGTCACTTAGGTGTCGATAATTTCCTGACGAGCGAAAGGAAGCCTTCAATTTAGGTGGATCTACTGAAAAATGCACAAATGTATCTCGAAGAGAGATCTTACGGGTATTTTTGTTTTAAGCTTAATGGAATCTAGGGAGGAAACTAAAACAAAATATGATATAAATACAAAAGTAAATTCAAATATCCCCTTAATTCCTTAAATACGATGACGTCTTTATTATCTTTAATTTAGGGTAGCATTATCAGATTTTATACATATCGTGTATTGATTTTGTTTTCTACTATGAGGCTTAGAGGTAGATTATAAGCTAAAGCAAAACGTGTGATGGTAACTAGAATAGGATGAACATTCTGCCTTCGTACTGAAGAGCTTAGCTACGTAGGTTATTACTAAAAGAAAAAGGATTGATCATAATATAATTATATCAATGCAATTTCATGTTAGCTTACGTTTGCAAAATTTAGATAACTATCACATTATTACCAAGCGAATATATATCCAATACTATTCGGACCGATTTCGTGTGTCATTAATTTTCATTATATCATTGACACTCCTCATATTTTACATATCCACTTGCTGCGTTTCATCGTTCTCAATCCAAATGGAATTTTACTGATATTTTTATTAACTGTCAGAATCAGGCCTGGTAATAACAGCTTTGAATTGAGTGACCTACTTTACATACAGCTAGTAATTAGTTTATGACTGTACGTTATGATAATGTTGGGGTAACTGATTTAGTGCTCTAAAATAAACTCACAGTAAATGGTCGTATTTCACCGGTTCAGTACCAGGGACGTCCTTTTCATCATATTTTAGCAAGTATTAGACGAGTGTATTCAGCTTAGGAAGGACCTCTAGCAGTAATAATATTAAGGCTTCAAACTATGTCAACTAACCCTCTTAACGACCACAGATCCTTTCTAAGCTGCATATAATTTCGTCTAAATAAAGCTAGAATATAATATAAGACACGTCGCTGGTACAATTGACCACTTGCGAGTTTCGTTCTATAAGGAAGTTGGAGCTGTAAACATCGATATTTAGCAGAATTAAAAGCTAAAATGCGGTTGTAGTACATTTATAAATACATAAAACCCAATTCAACATACTTTCTATCTATCAGAAACCTTCATTATTACCGTATTCCTGCTTAATAGCGATGTTTCCGGCTCCAACTTCCTTATAGCCAGAAACTCGCAAGTGGTCAATTGCGCCAGTAAGTGATGTATCGGCACCAAGTATGTTTTGATCAATAATAATGGGTATCAGCAATATCTAAGCTTTATTTCTTCATATCAAGTGAAATATACAAATATGTGCCTACACTTACCCACCCTATTCTAACATCTGACATACATTAAAACAGCACAGACCAAGCCAAACGTAATGACAGCTGGGACATGATTTATTAGTGCGACTGTACTCAAAGGGATACATATATACAGTTCTTGTAGCTCAGTTTTCTACTTCAATATATGCCGTGTTTTTTTGTTTGTTTTTTTTTTTTTTTGCCTGTACATAACACTCTATTAATGGGAGATGGGTCGTTTGTTTGGTCTCCCTTGTTCCTCATGTTTAGCCCCATTATTTTTCAGATTTTTAGACGTTCGGCCCATTAATTTGGCCATTTTAAGATCTTTCGCCCCCTCTTTTTGTGAATATTAAGAATGTTCGTGTAATTAAGGTGTCGATTTTTACCTGGCGAGCGATAGCGAGCCTATAGCTCAAGAGGAACCGGCCTTCGGCCGGGAAATATTTCTATCGAAAAATGTACAATGTCTATATGTATATTTGAATTATACTATATGAACGTTAGTGGGATTGATATAAGAAACGAAATAAGGAAATAGTGGGAACTTGCTCATGATAAAAGAGGAGGAATATGTAAATTATAAAAAATTAGAATTGGGGACGAATTTGGGAATGTTCGATGCAGCTAATCTAGTTTTGAGGGCCGTGAAATGTTAACAATTACGGACAAGACCGTGCCGGGACTGTAACACGAGCTGGACACACACAGAACAGGACCCAAACAGAGATCTTATAGTAACAGAGATTGGCCAACCTCATCGATATTGTAACACGAGCTGGACACACACAGTACAGGACCCAAACAGAGACCTTATAGTAAGGGGAGAGGGGTCGTTTTTGTAGATCGCCTACTCCCTCATGTTTAGCCCCATTAGTGTTCAGATTTTAGGATTTTTGCTACATTAGTTGTCGATTTAAAAAAAATTGTTTTGTCAATATTAAGACCTTTCGTGCTATTTAGGTGTCGATTTTTTTCTTGGCGAACGATATAGTATATGGTGTTATGTAATTTCGTGAAAATTTCATATAGATTTTTGCCAATGTGTTTTTTTAATGATTATGACCCATTATCTACAAAAATCGTGTTTGGCATTTTTTTGGATGCCATCTTGGAATAATGGTGCCCATCTTGAATTTTCGGCATAAAATATGAATATTTTGCCCATCTGTGCAAATTCTAAGCCCTTTATACATTATATTTTGTTTAATTATTAACACAAATGATGACTAAGATGTTTGTATCATCAAATAAAGTCATGGCATTCAATATTTTGAATAACAGGACATAATATACAGACCTCTAAATCCAAGATGGCGGCTAATTTTACGAGAATTTGTTCATTTGCTTTTTTGTTTTTTCTAATTGTTTTTTCTTAGTTCACAGAACATGGAAACCAAGCGACGCAAGATAGAAAACAACTACAGACAGTGCATCGTATGTCAAGAAAATACAAATGAAACAGTCAGTACACCAAAGCCAGACAGCTATATTCGTTTCCTGGAGTGTGTCAGAGAAAGGTCAGACTATGGAGAACAAAAATACATATCTATGTCGCAACGTCTGGTTAATCTGGAGCCGCAAGATCTTCAAACTAACAGTGCAGTGTGGCACCAGAAATGCTATGCTGAGGCCACGAACAAAACAGACATACAGCGAGCCAAGACCCGCCACAGCAAAGCCCTCGAGAAGGGTGATACCACAGTACTGATCAGACGAAAAGGTCGGCCACCGAGCAGTCGTACTCCAAGTGTTCCATCTACGTCACATACAGGATCACAACGGAAAGTAACACGTTCGTCCATTCCAAAGGTGCGAAAAGAATTGTGTTTCTTCTGTCAAAGAGCGACAGCCGAAAATACTCACATGTGCCAAACCGAAAATATTGGGGAGCAAATAGCAGCTGTGGTAAAAGAAAGTGACAACACAACCTGGAAAATAAACTATTCGGAACTGCTGAATGAGAAAGATGCTTTGTCGAGAGACTTACTGTATCATAAGTCATGTATGACCATTGAATGGCAGAAGCTAACAACTCGCAGAAAGCAGGAAACAACACTGGAATTTGATGCTGAAATTCCAGATATTGAAGGTGACAGAAAGTTTATTGCTGCAGAGGTACATTTTTTCAGTCAGCTGCAGGACCGGACATCTTCTGGAGAATTTATTCCAGTCAGTGAAGTGCAGAATGACTATCAACAAATCATGCATCAGCATAATCTCCCACATACAGTTTCTCGTCAGTGCCTGAAGGAAAAGATCCGACAGCATGTTGACGGTGTTGCCTTCACAAGTTCTGCCAATCCAGCAAAATCAAATTTGATCCATTCTTCCGGTGTTGCTGACGCCGCAATACGGCAAACTTCAACTTTGAATGACAAAGAAGAGATGACTACAATACTCAAATGCGCAAAAATAGTCCGCCCAGCTATTGACCAATCCAAGCCATGGGAGTTTGAGGGCTCAATCAGCAACCAAGAAAATTTCATCCCAAATCAGTTGATCTGGCTGTTGAAATGGATCGTTCAGGGTGACACAGCAGTTGTTTCAGAAGTCCGAAGTCAAGAAGTACATTCTAGATGCACAAACTTGGCTCAAATGATAATTCAGAGCCACAAAACCAAGAGGCAGATCAGGCACCAACCTAAGTCTTGTGCAAGCTCATTTCGAAGCAGAAAAGAGACTCCCCTCACTTTAGGGCTATCACTGCACTTCTATCATGCCAAAAGAAGCAAGAAAACGATAGACATATTGTCAAATACTGGAGCTGGAGTATCATATCATCATGCTACAGAACGCATTGGTCAGCTTGCAGCTGCTGTCCAGGAAAACATGGCGGACAACCAAGGTGTCTATGTACCCCCTAACCTTTTTGTTGGGCAGCCACTCAGGGCATCAATAGACAACATCGACGCACAAGTAGATACTACAGATGGAAAAAATTCGTTTCATGCGCTTGCTTCAGCTGTCTATCAAACTCACGTTGACAATGGTGAAGCTGCCAAAATCTCAAAGCCTTTGCATCTGAAACCTCATGGCGCCTCTAGTACACTGAAAG
>JBAKBP010031183.1:22500-24755 GCA_037953745.1 Lithodes maja | reverse complement strand
CCCCTCCTGCCTCTACCTCATTAAGCCCCTTACTCTACCAATCCCTATCACCCCAACCTCCCCCTGTTCGCTCTTTTCCCTCCCCTCCTACCTCATTAAGCCCCCTACTCTACCTATCCCTATTACCCCTCTACTCCTCCCCTCCCCTACCTCATTAAGCCCCCCCCTACCCTACCTATCCTTATTACCCTCCCCCTCAACCCCCCCCCCCTCCCCTCCTCACCTCTACCCTGTGACTGAAGGCCATCGAAAATTTTATCCCCGATCCATCTTCAGGCGACGTGGTAGCTCGGGCGTGACGAGAAAGAGAGAGAGAGAGAGAGAGAGAGAGAGAGAGAGAGAGAGAGAGAGAGAGAGAGAGAGAGAGAGAGA
Organism: Lithodes maja; assembly: GCA_037953745.1. NCBI lineage: Eukaryota > Metazoa > Arthropoda > Malacostraca > Decapoda > Lithodidae > Lithodes > Lithodes maja. The sequence continues at coordinate 24,383 of JBAKBP010031183.1, read as the reverse complement.
GAGAGAGAGAGAGAATGAATGAATGAATGAATGAATGAATGAATGAATGAGTGAGTGAGTAAGAGAGAGATTGAATAATTCGTTGAAGTTTTATGATAACTGAATAATGAGATATTTGGGCCAATTGAAAGATTTACGCTCCATAAACAGTTGAACCCATTCACTGCAACAAAACTGGCAGATTATGTGTCATATTGTGAACATTTAAATGGATACTTTTCATAAACTTCACACCACACACACACACACACACACACACACACACACTAATGATAATCAATGCAAAAAATTAAAGGAAATTATTATTCTATTCGGGAACATTTTATTCCCACATGAATGGATGTCTAGTAGTTACATACTATCTCAATCAATTCTTTTAATTGCCAAATATCCTTCCTAAGCTTCATAAAATCGTCTAAAAGCAGTTGAAAAACAAACAAAAAGACGTCACCGGTACTTTAAAAGTTAATATCTAAAACATAATTAATAAAAGTTATGTTAGGTGATTTGTGCTGTGGGCCAACTGGAAAAGCCGACTTTACGTGTATCGATTCGAGTATCATATATGTATCTCTAATTCCAAGCTATTTAATTATATATTTCATATTATCACAGGGTTGTCTTTTCAGTCGTTAAATATAAGGATTAGTCCGACAAATAATTAGCTAATATATGCATAGGCTACTATTTGTAGACTACAATATGAATTAAAGATCCAATTATATATTACCTCTATTTATAGCCTTCTGAATTATCAATACATTCTGATAGTAATTATAAGTACACTAAACAAAAAAATACTTGGTAACCTAATTATTAGCCCGCGTAATAACAAAACACGATAGACACGGCTGAGAAAACGAGTAAGCTGGTAATATTTGGAGGGGTGTCCAAACGTCAGCAGCTTTGGTGTAAAATGGTGAGAGTGGTGCCTCTTTATATTGGTGAAGTTTGGTGTTGTCGGCGATGTTGATGGTTGCTGTTGTGTTGGTGTTGTTATTGGATAAGGTGGTGATGATGTGACTGATACTATTTTTGCAATATTGATTTGTATTATTCCGTTACTGGTGGTGAGGTATAATTGTTTGTGTTGTTGGTGGTGATAGGCTGTAAGAGTAGGGGCATAACACCAAAATATATCGTAGTAACACAAAAGCCACGACTGATAAACCGACCGAGTTTAGTATTTAGCGGAGTGTCGAAGAGTCAGTAGCTTTGGTGTAAAATGGTGAGAGTGGTGCCTCGGGGGCCTTCACTACTTTATATTGGTGAGGCTTGGTCATGGTGTACGGGTTGTTGTTGTTAGTGGTGGTGGTGGTGGTGAGTTTGTTGTTTTTGTTGTTTGTGGTGGTGAGTTTGTTGTTTTTGTTGTTGTTGGTGGTGGTGGTTATGTGGTGGTGAGTTTGTTGTTGTTGTTGGTGGTGGTGAGTTTGTTGTTGTAGTTGTTGTTGCTGTTGTTCGTGGTGGTGTTGAGTTTGTTGTTGGTGGTGTTGTTGTTGGTGGTGGTGGTGGTGGTGGTGGGTGTGGTGTGGTGGTGAGTTTATTGTTGCTGTTGTTCGTGGTGGTGTTGAGTTTGTTGTTGTTGATGGTGGTGGTGGTGGGTGTGGTGTGGTGGTGAGTTTATTGTTGCTGTTGTTGTTGCTGTTGTTCGTGGTGGTGGTGAGTTTGTTGTTGTTGTTGGTGGTGAGTTATTTTTTGTTATCTGTTTTGGCATTGTCGTTCCGGGTGATAGGTAGTAAGTGTAGCAAAATAACATCAACTCACAGTTTCTGGCCCACCTAATATGATTTGACTATACCGGTAGTTAAACGAAATAGGCTGCAATCTTCTCCACGATGTTAGGATGGTCGAGCAACAGACCACTAAAATCCTATGACGGCCAT
>JBAKBP010031183.1:0-17500 GCA_037953745.1 Lithodes maja | reverse complement strand
ATCGGCCTTCAGCCGGGAAATTTTTCTACCGAAACATTTACAAATTTATCTTGAAAGGGGGGTCTAGGGGGAGTAATTTTAAGTTTGATGGAAGTCTAGGGAATCAACTAAAACCCTCCCCTTAAGTTTAAAGTTAGGTCAGACTAGGTTGGGTTAAACTTGGGCTAGGTTAGGTTAAAAAAGGGATTATGGGGGTAGTGATTATTTTGTTGGTCGATTTAGTTACTTATTCAATTATGTGTTAGTGCCCTCGCTAGACCTCCATCAAACGTTAAGGGGAGATTTCCACCTGGAGGATTTTTTTCTGGACCCCTTTCTCCCTCATGTTTAGCCCCATTGCTTTTGAGATTTTAAGACGTTCGCCCCCTTAGTTTGGCGATTTTAAGAACCCTCGCCCCATTTCTGTCAATTTTAAGACCATTTGTGCCATTTAGGTGTCGATTTTTTTCCTGGCGAGCGATAGCGAGCCTGTAATTTAAGAGGAATCGGCCTTCGGCCGGGACATTTTTCTACCGAAACATTTACAAATTTATCTTGAAAGGGGGGTCTAGGGGGAGTAATTTTAAGTTTGAATGAGGTCTAGGGAATCAACTAAATACCTCCCCTTAAATGACCCCCCCATCCCCACCACACACCTTCAAGATAAATTTGTAAATGTTTCGGTAGATAAATGTCCTGGCTGAAGGCCGGTTCCTCTTGAAACTACAGGCTCGTTATCGCTCGCCAGGAAAAAAAATTGACACCTAAATTGCACGAAAGGTCTTAAAAGCGCTATACTAATGGGCCGAACGTCTTAAAATCTGTAAACTAACGGGTCTAAACATGAGGGAGAAGGGGGTTCAGACAAGACAACCATTCCTCCTTAAGTGTAAGGCTTGTCGAAGTTTGGTTTGGTTAGATTAGCGTTGATAAAAGTGACTGGCCGAAATTATTTACTGATGGCCGAAGAAAACATCATAGAATTGAGTGTTCCGACTAACTTTTAGAAAACAGAATCCTTGAGTTATCCAGTCCCTGTCTTCTGAAGGTGCGCACGTCCTTCTGTCCATCATTCACCTGTCTCTTTTCCGTCAAGATGCTGAGTTAGTCTAGCTTAGGTTACGTTAAATAGGGTTTAAGTCAGTACTAAGTAAGACTAGGATAGGTCAAGTTGGGCTAGAATAAATTACAGAGGATTTGAGTAAGGGTTGTCGAAGTTAGATTTGTTTTAAGTTTGGCTAGAATATATTAAAGGGGATAAGGGTAAAGTTGGTCGAAGTTAGATTTGTTTAGATTGCTAAAAAATAAAAAAATAAAAAATAAATTACGGTGGCTGACATTTGAGACCTCTGGTGGACGCTTCTGAACTAGCACCAGGGTTATGACTGTAGACATCACTATACCCATCACTGATGGACGAAGAAATAAAAGCCTTATCGAGTGCTTCAACTAATTTTCGATACTAAAATCCCTGAGTTATCGTGTCCCTGTCTTCTGAAGGTCCGCTCGGCCCTCTGTCCATCACTCATCTGTCTCTTTTACGTCAGGCGGCTTCAGGAATTCAACCCTTTCGGTGCGAAGACGCGATTTTTTTTCGCTGCATTCTGGCTATCATTAAACGATTATATTCAGCTTTGAAAGGGCTTATGGGAAACAATATAGCTTTACCCTTTCAAAATTCAACAATATATCTTTCAACAATATATCTTTACCCTTTCAACATACGGAGATGTGATTCTTCCTTCTATTCTGGTTAATTGTATATGCTTCTATTCAGTTTAGTAAACACAAAATGTGGGGGTCAGAGGGTTAATTGAGACGGACTTAAACCTTTCATTCTTAGATGGCCTTCTTAACCCGTTCAGTACCAGCGACGTCCTTTTCATCATATTCTGGGAACTATTAGACAATTTTGTTCAGCTGAGGAAGGACCTCTAGCAATGATAAGTCTTCCAATTATCTCAACCAACCCTTTTGACTACCACAGATCCTTCCTAAGCTACATAATATTGTCTAAATATAGCTATAATAAAATGTAACACGTCGCTGGTACTCATAGGGTTAAGTTAATTCTCCCTGCCAACAATTCTCTTGAGACCTCTGGTGGACGCTTCTGAACTAGCACCAGGGCTATGACTGTAGACATCACTATACCCAACATACGACTACACTAAGTGCAGCTGATAATGACTACAAACATAATTATAAGCTGATTAATTATCATAAAATAGGCGCGAAAATACCTGCTGACTTTGTATTGTAAATATGTTATTTATGGATATGGGTGATTTTAAAATATATAAATCAACAGTATGCATAGACCAAAGTATGTGTCAGCTACAGAAATTTCGACTATCTGTTTATAATATAGAATTGTTGAAGGAGAGGGAGGGTGGATAGGTCCGCGATGTCGCCAATTTCCCACAATGCACCGCGATAAACATTGCGTTCAGCGCCTCTATCGGCCAAAGTAGGCATTTATTGGTAGGGGTAATTAAAATAGTCTAATAATAGCCTGAGTAAACGAAGAAATGCGTCCTTTTATACCAAAAGGGTTAATAATACTTCCGAAACCCTAATTTTGTTTTCTATGTGGATGAGAGAGACAAAAGGCAATACTGCCTGTGACGAGTGCCGCCCCCAGAGTTGAAAGAGTGACAGGGCCAAAATCAAGGAACAGTCGAGCCAAAATGCCTGGACACAGAGTTTGAAGCAGTTTGTCATAGGATGAGGGAAAGGTGGATTCAGGGAGAGAGTTCCAGAGCTCAGCTGTTGAATAGAAGAAAGATTGGGAGTATCGTTTCACTCATGAGTTGGAGAGTTGCACAGAGTAGGGGTAGAATTGTGTTGCAAGACGGGTACTACGTACTCTACGTAGAGGAGGTAGTATACACTGAGAGAGCTCTGAGGAACAATGCTTATTGTAGTAGCGATAGAATAGCGAGAGATGCAACATTGCGGCGAAGAGAGAGAGAGATTGAAGAGAGTCAGTGAGTGGACGGGAATTAATGGTTCCCTAGTTGCATTAAATAGTTGAATTATATACAAAAGTTGAATACAAGAATGAGTCATGATGGTATGCTGAAATATCTAAACTTGATCAACGTATGCTAGATTTTAGATTCTTCAAAATGACAGCACCGTTATGAGTTATCCAAAATGTTAGCAACGTTTATGATACGTTTTCTAGTTTTCAAAATGGTGGCAATGTTGAGAAATATCCAAAATGTTAGCAACGTTTAAAATGGCAGAACTGTCTTCGTGGTGCGATGCATAAGGTGTTGATTTTCGGTGTGAGCGTCCTGGGTTCGAATCCACGGACTGCCACATGTGTTTGTAAATTTCATTAATCGATTTTAGGAGTATAGTTGGTTGTTGGAAGGAACATAATAATTGGGAGGTATGTCGTTTTTCCAGACCGACTTCTCCCTCATGTCCAATGGTGTTTAGCACCATTAGTTTTGACATTTTAAGATGGTTCGCCCCATTCGTTTGCCAATTTTCAGACCTTTCGCCCCATTTTGTTGTCAATATTAAGAACTTTCGTGCCATTCAGGTGTCAATTGTTTTGCTGGCGAGCGAAAGCGAGCGTGTCATTTTGGATGAACCCGGCCGAAAAAATGTACAATTATATTTCGAAGAGGGGACCTGGGGGTATTTTGTTTAAAGCTTGTTGGAGGCCTATTAACCCTCTCACGTTCTTGACGCAATTTTGAGCCTATTAGGAATACTTTAAAGCCTTTGTTACCATCAGGGGTATTTAGAAACCTTTAGTTTAGTTACTTCAACCTCTGCAGTTGTTTTTGAGGTTAGCTGTGGGCAGAAAACTAATTTTGGAGTATAATAGTGAGAGAACTCTATTTAGTATTGCTAATCTGGCAACCTCTGCGTCATATGGTCGTGAGAGGGTTAAGCAAGCTTTAAAATAAACAAATACAAGGACAAATAAACAAATAAATCAATTAATACATAACAAATATAATATAACAAAATCAAATATTATAAACCTTCCTTAAGAGTAGCCAAATGTCTGTCTTTTACATTATCGACACAGTCCACCCGTCTCTCTTTCCATCAATCACCCGTCTCTTTTCCGTCCTAGCTGCTTATTCCTCTTTTTCATAGCCCCTGTCTCGCGGTACCTCCTTCCTCTGTCTTTTCCCCGGAGTCGTATATTTGCCTTTCCCTTCGCCACCTGTCTAATTTGGCGTCGGTTTATTTTTCAGTTTGGCTGTTCTTATTCTTATTGTATAGTTTCCCCTCTTCTCTCTCTCGTTTTCCATCTTCTCTTTGCTGTTTTCATCGTTCTTTTTCTATTATTTACATTTTCGTTTCTATTTTCTTTCCCGTACTGTATTTAAATCACCTAATGTAATATTGATATCTTTCTTCATACTTTCTAAACGTACCTATTGCAATCAAGAAAGGACTATCTCGAACTAACCTACCGAACCTTGAATGTGGTTCTCTGTCACTCGTTACAGGCAGCCTGCCTTTTCGGCTCCTTCACACACATAGAACAAACAATAATGATTATACTATAAAAAAAAAGCTATCCTGTAATGGCCAAAAATATCCGGCTATAAACTCCTACTTCCACCTCCCTATGGTGAAGTGGGGACAACAATCGTTAACGTCTGGAAAATAGAAAAAGTGAGCGAAAAACGCGCTTATGATACTAAAATCTGCCGCTCTTAAAAAAATAAATAAATAATAAACATAAAACAAAAAAAAAATATATATATATACAGTATATATATATATCCGTCACACTTAGCCTAACACTTTGTCTGTGTACTTATCAGGTTCCCAGAATTCTATGCCATTAACTCCTCGTTACAAAACACTCACTCTTTGCTCCCAGGACCTCCATCAAGCTTAAAAATAAGAAGAGGACCCCCTATCGAGATATATTTGTACATTTGTCGGTAGCAAAATGTGCCAGCCAGCTCCTCTTACATTACAGGCTCGCTATCGCTCGCCAGGATATCAACACCTACATGGCACAAACGAAATGCGGGCGAAAGGACTTAAAATTGCCAAACTAATGGGATAAATGGCTTAAAAACTAAACATTATTGGGACTAAACACGAGGGAGAAGGAAGGCCATACAAAAAAAAAAAAAAAAAAAATCCCTCAGGTCACCAGGTATAAACACTTATTTTCTCCCATCATAATAATACTTCCATTACTAAACATTCAACCCATCCAACTATCATACTGCCTATCCGATTTACTGACTCTATAGTCTGTTCATTCTAGGTTGGGCAGAAATCGTAACCTCTAACCTCTCAAAGCTCAAAAAGGACTAGAGTAATCGAGTAATATTTCTACCAACTAGGAAGACTTGGCTAGGGAATAGGTATGGAAATTGACAGCTCATTTGCTCTAGCCCTTTTTGAGTTACAGAGGTTGGAGGATACGATGTCTGTCCAACCTAGAATGAACGAACTATAGTTTGCCTTATCTATCCATTATCCACCCATCCAGTTATCCCTTCACACTATCCGTCCATTCCACTCATTCATCGTTTATTATTGTTTCCATTCACTCCACTCCACTCCACACACCACCTACGCACCATCCACATACCATCATCCCCCTCCACCCAATCCACACTACCGATCCCTTTTATCTATACATCATATATCCACCTTACACACACTATCATCCCCCGTCCACTTTATCCACCATCTCATCCTCACTGTCCAGACTAACTCCCCATCCCTCCTATCCACACATCAGCTATCTACCCTACAATCTGTACAATCTCAAAATTTGCTGACGATACAAAAATTGCAAATAGTGTACTCTCAAAAGATCAAGTTGACGATATGCAACACAATCTAGATAAATTGTCACATTGGGCCCAAATTTGGCAAATGAGTTTCAATGCGGATAAATGTAAAGTACTACATATCGGATACCGAAATGAGAAAGCAAACTATTCGATGAATGGCACTCAGCTTAAGAATGTAAACAGAGAAACCGATCTGGGAGTAACAATATCGAGTAACCTAAAACCGAGTCAACAATGTTCAGAAGTTGTTAAGAAGGCAAACAAAATGATTGGCTTTATAGGCAGGTCATTTGAGCATAAATCCAAAGACGTTATCCTAACCCTTTACAATTCCTTAGTCCGCCCTCTTCTGGATTACTGCGTTCAATGCTGGTGCCCTTATTACCAAAAAGATATAAACAAGCTAGAACGAGTTCAACGTAGAGTTACCAAAATGATACCTAGCCTAAAGGACAAACCATACGAAGAGCGTCTTAGAGAATTAAATCTATTTCCTTTAACCCAGCGCAGATTAAGAGGTGACTTAATTCAAGTGTTCAAAATCATCAAAGGCATCGACAATATGAACTGTAGTAAGTACTTCACTATCGACCAATCTAATTACACGCGGGGGAAACGGTTGCAAAATTATTGGTAAATCTTTTAACTCACACGAATCTAAGAATTTCTTCTTCAATCGAGTTGTCAACTTGTGGAATGGGCTTCCCCGAGATGTTATAGACTGCAGCACCGTTGATTCATTTAAATTCCGCCTAGACAAATATCTCGCATCAAACCCGCGACTGACTGCGTTTGTAAATGAATAACTTTATTTTATCCTCCCCTCAGTTACTAACCCATATGTCCCCTACTAACTTCCTAGTCCTGCCACGGACATTAGTTCCAGGGCAGTAGTTCCCTTTCCAATGTTCCCTTACCCACTCTAAACCACTGTTTGGACACTTGATCCTCAGTGTTTTGGAGGACAAGCAGCCTAGAAGGGTCACTAGACCTGTTGTTGCTTGATTTCCTTTGTACTCCTTTGTACACATTCCACCTCAATCATGTCCACCCTTCTCCTTCTACATTATCCACATTATCCACACTGACCAAACTAACTGTCCATCCCTCCTCTCCACACATCAGCTATCCACCCTACTCATTCCACCTCAATCATGTCCATTCTTCTCCGCCCCATATCCACATTATCCACACTGTCCAGACTCACTACAAATCCCTCCAAACCACACATCATCTACCTATCCACCCTACATATTCCACCTCAATCATGTCCATCCTTCTCCGCCTCATATTACCCACACTGTCCAAACTAACTCTCCATCCCTGCTCTCCACACATCAGCTATCCACCCTACACATTCCACCTCAATCATATCCATCCTTCTCCGCCCACATTATCCACCCTGTCCAGACTCACTGCCAATCCACACATCATCTATCCACCCTCCACCTTCCACTACCTGCGGCAGAGAGGTTAACCCTTAAGCCACTATCACACAAGAGCTTTTATAGTCAACATTCGATAATCAAAAAAATTCTGACAACATTTCTGGACTATTTTGCACTGGTATCGGAAACTAGACTGATGATAGATGAATTTAGGCAACCGAAATAATGTATATGTTGACCACATAAGCTGCCAGACCAGTGTTGAGGATAAATGTTGAGTGAAAAAGCGCTCGTGTGATACCGCTTTACTGTACCGGCGACGTATTTTATATTTGATTCCAGCTACATTTAGACGATGGTATTGAGCTGAGGAAGGATATATGGCAGCTAAAAGGATGAATTGAGATAGTCTGTAAATTCAATATTGGTAGACGTCCTTCTTAAGCTGAATACAACTGTCCAATAGTCACCAGAATAAGAGGAATAATACGTCATCGTGCTAAAGGGGTTAAAGATCACAAGAACCGAGGGGGGGGGGAGGGGGGGAAGCGGCGAGAATGAGTGGATGACAGGTGGATCCGGGAGAGAGAGAGAGAGAGAGAGAGGGGTGGGGGGTGGAGGGGGCAGTAAAATTAATGAATGAGAGAAGAATGATGGAGGAAGGACGACTATACAGTATATGAGTTAGCTAGATAGTGGGCAACAAATAATATAACATAGAACAAGATACTAAGAAAGGCAGAATTATAATAGGAGGTCGATAATGTAATTTGACAATTAAGATAATCTATATTTAATTTTGTTAATATGAACATAGGTTACCAAATAAAATAAAAATAATATATATATATATATATATATATATAATATATATATATATACAGTATATATATATATATATATATATATATATATATATATATATATATATATAGATAGATAGATAGGCCTATATATATAATAACAAAAAATCGACCAAAACCAAGGCAGTAGAAGAAAGGTGGATTAAATAAATTACGATAAAAACAAACTAAAATGAACTCAGTAACTTCAATTGAAATGAGATAAAATTGCAAGTGTTGATTCAAAGATTAAATGTGGATAAGTAAAGTATAATAAGATACTGAATCATGAGCTGATGAATTACAAAGATAAATCATGGATAGAAAGTGTTATCTGATAAATGAGAATGGGAAATGAAGAATGGAAGTAAGAAGTGAAAGCGAGAGTTTAATAATGAGTTGGTGAAAAAGTAATAGCGGAGAAGAAAGAAACTGGTTAAAATAAGTAAAAACAATTATTTATACTATCTGGTCCGACGTCTTGGGGGGTTATTATGATGTTTTGTTTAATCATTATTGAGGATTTTGCTTCCTTTTGTCACTTGCGATCAATGTATTTAAGTTCGTTCCTTAAGCTAACACACATTCCCAGACTTGCTTCAAACTAAAAAATGGCCCTAGAACACCCCTTCAAGCTAAATTTGAACATTTTTCTATATAAAAATGTCCCGATCAAAGGACGATTTCTTCTAAGTTACAGGCTTGCTATCACTCGCCCAGAAAATAAATCGACACCTGAATTGGGTGAAGCGTCTTATCATCGCCAAACAAATGGAGCAAAACAGAGAAGTCCAAAAAGACCTCCCACGGACTAAATAGGATTAAGCAGGAATAAGAAGACTCCTCAAACGACTATCTTACCAAAATTGTCCTAACAGCGACCGCCATTATCATCCAATACAAAAACTATACACCCATTAAATTTGTTGTCTTATCAGTGACCACCACTCCAAATCAAATTACACAACGTCAACTATGCACTCATCAAACTAATGTCCCTTTAACACCATTCCTATCAAAACACAAACAAACAACTAAGCACTCATCAAACTAATATACTATACCTTCAACACCATTCCTATACAAACAACTAAGCACTCATCAAACTATAATTTACCTTCAACACCATTCCTATACAAACAACTAAGCACTCATCAAACTATAATTTACCTTCAACACCATTCCTATACAAACAACTAAGCACTCATCAAACTAATATACTTACCTTCAACACCATTCCTATAACAACAAAATAAACACTCATCAAACTAATATCCTTTACCTTCAACACCATTCCTATAACAACAAACTAAGCACTCATCAAACTAATATACTTACCTTCAACACCATTCCTATAACAACAAACTAAGCACTCATCAAACTAATATACTTACCTTCAACACCATTCCTATAACAACAAAATAAACACTCATCAAACTAATATCCTTTACCTTCAACACCATTCCTATAACAACAAACTAAGCACTCATCACACTGCTATCCTTTACCTTCAACACCATTCCTATAAAATTACAAACAACTATGCACTCATCACACTGCTATCCTTTACCTTCAACACCATTCCTATAAAATTACAAACAACTATGCACTCATCACACTGCTATCCTTTTCCTTCAACACCATTCCTATAAAATTACAAACAATTATGCACTCATCACACTGCTATCCTTTTCCTTCAACACCATTCCTATCAAATTACACAACAATAACTATGCACTCATCAAACTAATATCCGTCCAACACCATGCATATCAACCTTTACAAAGAAGTACAAAGGAGGAGTACAAAGGAAATCAAGCAACAACAAATCTAGTGACTCCTCTACGACAACAACTATCCACTCATCAAACTAATACTCGTCCAACACCATTCCAATCGAATTACACAGCAAGAACTAAGCACTCATCAAATTAATATCTCTAAAACATTCCAATCAAATCACAAACCAACTATCCACTCATTACACTGTTACCCTATTCCTTCAACATCATTCAACACCAACACTAAAACAACAACTATGCACTCATCAAACTAATATCCGTTCAACACCATTCCTATCAAATTACAAACAGCAATTATCCACTCATTACACTGCTATCCTTTTCCTTCAAAATAATTCTTATTGCCTGGCTTCACTCACTGTTCCTGCTTGTGTTTCACCCATACAGAGAGTAATCCAGCTAGCTCTCACAAACACCTCCGCCTCCTATTCATTTCACTACACTACACAAGTACACCACAATCCTTCCCAATACAAAACAAAACAATATAATAAATAAAGTAAAATAGAAAACAAAAACATGCAAAAATAAAAAACGATAGCGCCATTGGGGGAGACACTTGTTACAGGTAGCTTTGCCTTTTGTCTCCTTCATACACATAGCAAAAAATATATAAAATAACACAACCATTATTCACTCATTACACTAGTATCCACAACACCATTCCTACCAAATAAAAAAAAAAGTAAAGTAATCTGCACTCATTACACTAATATACTGTATACTTTACTCTCAATACAATGCCTATCAAATCAAATCGCTTATCACCCACTTTATTATAATTGCCTTTGGAGTGAACGCAAATTCCATCACATAAATAAACACTATTATTTCCTCCCACTCAGCACCATTGTTTCTTGTGCGACAGGGGTTTCTTCTTTTTCTTCTTCTTCTTATGTGTGTTCTCCTTCTGTCCTCTTCTTCTTCTTATGTGTGTTCTCCTTCTGTCCTCTTCTTCTTCTTATGTGTGTTCTTCTTCTTCTTGTGTGTTTTCTTCCTCTTCTATATGTAAGCGTGTTCTTCTTGTTTTCTTCTTGTCTTCTTCTTCTTCTTCTTCTTCTTCTTCTTCTTCTTCTTCTGTATGTTTGTATGTGTTATTCTTCTTGGGTCTTCTTCTTTTTCTTGTTTTGCTGTGTCTTCTTCTTCTTCTGTGTCTTCTTCTTCTGTGTCTTCTTCTTCTTCTTCAGGTGTATGACGTCAGGACCTGGTGTGAACAATGTGCACGACTGACCTCCTCTGTCTCTCTTCTGCCCTCCCTCTGTGCTACCTATACCTCTCTCTCTCTCTCTCTCTCTCTCTCTCTCACCAATATCAGGCTGACAATAACAGAGAGGCCAATTGCATCCACATTATAGACGCCCGCTTGAGTAATGGAGGCACGACAGGGAGCGACGGAGAGAGAGAGAGAGAGTTTGTGTGTGTGAGATATGATAGTATGACAGACATACAGACAGATAGACAAGGATAGATAGATAGATATATAGGTAGATAGGTAGATAGAGAGAGAGTTTGTGTGTGTGAGATATGATAGTATGACAGACAGACAGACAGATAGACAAGGATAGATAGATATATATATATATATATATATATATATATATAATTATATATATATATATATATATATATATATATATATATATATATATATATATATATATATATAGAGAGAGAGAGAGAGAGAGAGAGAGAGAGAGAGAGAGAGAAGTGGGGTGCTAAGAAACATTATACAACAATTAAGAGGGCAGTGGGAGATAAACGATACAATTGTTAGACAATGCTCATTCATATAGTGATACTGTAACTAAACGGATAGATAGATAGATATAGATAGATAGATAGAGTAACAGACAGACAGACACACAGAGAGAGAGAGAGAGAGAGAGAGAGAGAGAGAGAGAGAGAGAGAGAGAGAGAGAGAGAGAGAGAGAGAGAAGGCGATGTTGAAACCAGAAGGAAATGGGGAAACGGCTTGAGTAAGAAACATACCCAAATGTTAGGATGTCAGAAATGTTAAGAATGAGCTCAGGGAGAAAGGTGTTGAATGAAGGAGTCGGCAAAAAACAAAAAAAAAAATATATACGTTGAAGGAAAAAGTATCTGTTCAAGAATCTATCATATAATAATCAATCCTGCTAAATATGTGTCATTACTACTTACAGATTATTGCCTTTTCGCAATAAGGTGACGCTATTTATGTTGTATTTTTAATAACATTAGACGATTTTGGTCAACGTAAGAAAGCTCTCTCGGGATCGAACGAGTTATAATCACAATAAACCCTTTAATTCCCATAGATCCTCCCTAAACCTCATAAAAACATATAGTGTTAGCCAGAGTATTATGAAGAAAGGCGTCATATTACTAAAAGAGTGAATATATGTTCGGATTTGGTGTGTTTTCCCGCTGTATGGTAACTTATATTTGGTGTTCGATGCCATATCTGAATTTGTAGGAATGGTGGCATAAGAGTTACTTGTGGTAACATCTAAAAAAACAATGGCAATTAATACAAATTATTTTCCATTCATCAGTTATTATATTTTTCACAAAATATAAAAGAGTAAACACCTACAACACTTAACTGGTTAGTTAATTAACACTCATACGGATGTAATCACCCGTCTGTCTCTCTCTCTCTCTCTCTCTCTCTCTCTCTCTCTCTCTATATATATATATATATATATATATATATATATATATATATATATATTGTGACGCACCCAGTGCGTGGCAACTTAACCTGATTGTACTCCTTGGTACTCCACTGTGCCGCCGCGGTGCGGTGCCGCGGTGCCGCTGTGCCGTTGTGCCGTGCTGGCTGCTTATATTGAGTGTGACAACGTATAACTATGTTCTTTGTATCTCTGCAAAGGTCTCGTCATGTGCTAACCAGTGGTGGGTTTTGTTTTAAGCCATGTCGAGACCTTCCATTTAATATGTAGTATCAATAGAGAAGTTGATAGATAAGACAATAGGAATTCAGAGAGAGAGAGTGAGTTAGACTTCAGACCGAGAGGGTGCAATGCGCCACGCTGCCGGGGGGGTGGTTGCCAGACGTATGGACCGGTTGGCAGCCCTGCGCTTATAGCTAGGTGCGACAGGGTTGGTAGTACATTGCCGCCTGCATATGCTGCCTGGGTTGCCCATGTTGTCGTACTGCACATTGCCTGGAGGCTCGCTGTGTGTTCCATGATCAGGTTGCCTAGAACCTTTGAGATTCTAACATCCCTTGCCCTCTCTCCCAACTTCTCACGGTTGCACTCTTTCTCTCTGACGACATTACTCTCATTTCATTCTTCTCTCTATTTAAATGCATAACCTTCCCTTGAGGTCCTAAAGGAGTTTCAGCACTCACCTCTCGTATTACTCTCAGGACAAGCATATATTTACATGTATTAGATTTAAGGGGTTAATGTGAACAGCGATCTTCTTGATGAGGATAGTTGGTGAACCGTTCTACATGTTCACGAGTTATATGCCCAGCTCATCATCCAATTTGTGACTAGACTAGTGCCATGTGTAAGAGCCCGACCATGCCCAGGAGTTGTCTGTAGATGGGCGAGGACTTAGCCTTGATTTGCCTACCGAGCCAGGAGCGAGTGCAGTACCAGAGACTACAGCTCGCTCGTAGTGCCGGTATAGTAGAGTAACGTAATTTATCTGTCCTTGTGTTCTCTGCAGTCTTTTCCTGGGTTCTCGCTTTCGGTGCTGGGACTCGTTGTTCCTGTGACTTGGCCTGCTAGCTAGAACACATGGGGATGATGAGTGGGTGATATCTTTATTTTACTATGCATTGCAGCTCTCTTTAAGTTTATGTATATAACACTTTACAATACACATTACTCACACACAAGACAACACTATTAATACTTTCATGTATCAATTAACTGCACTGTCGTTTTGCTGCTGTGTCCGGGAGTTCCGTTGCGTAGGGCGCATACGGACTCAGAGGGGAGACAGAGTGAGAGAAGCGAAGTAGCCTATGCGGTAGTAGGCTACCGGCGCAGTACTGTTGCCTGCAACCTTTTAGTTATTCCAAGTATAGATTCATTATTATAATAAGTGACTACTATTTATGTTCCTTCCATGTGTATTATTAGGTATCTACTGGATCATGAACATCTTGTATGCTACATGCTAGTGCATGTTAGTAGGGGACAGTTATTCTAGTGCACGCGCTTTCAAGTAGGCGTGTACATTTGTCATTTAGCATTTCACTGTCATACCTTTAGCCTGCTTCTATTCTACATTATTAGAGGCTTAATATTAACGTAGTTTCTTGAGTATTGCATTTCTTTAGTCATAACGTAACCTATAAATGTCTGAGGGAGTTTAGCCTCATAGCCTACCCCTGTTGTACACTTTCGCCGAGTTAAGGTACCTCGTTACCATAGACGATAACTCTGTAGGGCGTTGGTGCTTTTGTTGTCTGGAGCATATAGTATTTGGGACTGGAATCGAGCGTGTCGTTGTCACATAAGCCATTTCTGTCCTACGATCAAGAATCCCGAATATGTATTGCCGATCCAGCCGTAACAAAATGGCGACCTTGCCAGGATTCAGTAGTATCCTATCACATGTTTTTTGGAGAACTATTCTATGCTACCTAGTAGAGCTGGCTAGAATTTTCTTGCATATTGGAGGAATTTTTATTGTGTCATTATTGTATTGGTGGACTTGCAGATTGTTTCGTTGGGGTGTCTAGAGTAGAGTCATTCAAGCATCTTTAACATTTTGTGAGTCGAGACTGCAATTAGTAATAAGCACTTCTTTTTTTTTATGAACAGCAATTGTATAACCAGCACTATGTCTAATGACTCATCATTTACGGGGGAGGATAACACGGTACAGCCTAGTAACCAGCAAGTACAACAGATGTTTAGGGAGGGGAGTGTTATAAGTGGAGAGAGGGATGCCCGGGCATTTTTGCAGACACCTTTGACCGAACAGCGCCTGCAGGCTATTGATTGTTACGGTCTTCGCTGTTTAGCCACGGTTTTGGGGCGGGACTGTCCTGACAGTTGGCCCAAGAAGAATTTGGTGGCATGTTTGTTGGGTGATGGCGATGGGGCGGTGGGTGGAGTGGGGTCTTGGGGGGTTCCCTCCAAGCCTCCATTCCACTCTACCCCTGAGCTGGGCCCTCAGCCAGCAAGTCTTAGCACGATGCAGCAGGAGGGTTCTCAAGGGCAAGCTGGCTTACCCGTAAACACGTCTCGGTGTGGATCCCCATTTTGTGCTCTCCCCCCCCAGGCCTGTCTCCTGAGATGTTATTTCAGCTAGAACTAGCTAAGTTTAAGCTGCAGGAGACTCAGATACAACAGGCATAGAACGCATAGAGGTTGCTAGAATCCAAGCAAATCAGGATGCAACCAGGTACCAGGCTGAAATGGATGTCGAGAAGTCTAGAGTAGAGACCACGGGGCGTCATCTCGGTGGTGGGCACCGGGTTACAGACTCACTTTCGCATTTAATTAAGTTAGTACCCGCATTTGATGAGACAGCAGTGACTGAGTTTTTTGCTCGTTTCGAAAAGTGTCGTGAGTATGACTGGCCGGAGGTTAAATGGGCAGCATTAGTTTCATCACGTCTAGTGGGTAAGGGGTTGAAAGCCTACGATGCACTGTCACTGGACGAGAGTGTAGTGTATGGACTGGTGAAGGAGGCTGTGCTCCGGGCCTACGAACTGCAACCCGAAACTTATAGATTGAAGTTCCGTGGCGTGAATAAGAAGAGCGACGTCAGTTTTATGGAGCACGCACGGGACTTAACAGATGCAGGTAATAACTGGTTTCGGTCCGAGCACGCAGAGTCGGCTGAGGAAATTAAGCAACTTTTCTATCTGGAACAGTTTTACAAATGCACTGGAACCGATCTAACGCTGAACATTAAGGAAAAATGTCCAAGACAGTAGAGGAGGCTGCCAAGATGGCAGACCTCAGATTATCATTGATTCGTGGTTGCGGTGCCGCTCAGAGGGCTGAGTCAGGGCAGAAGGGGCGCTATACCCCACCCACCAGAGTTTTCGATGATAACAAATCCTATGACACACATAACCACACTAAATGCATTGCACCTAATAACACCTACAAACACAAGCCTCTCCCCGTTTACTAAAGGTCAGGCCCCTTCTTCGCCCGCACAAGGAAGAAGCCCATTGGGGATGTGAAATGTTACAAATGTCAGAAGCTAGGCCATTATTCACGTGAGTGCCCTAGTAACACTCCCGCTAAGCCGGTGTCATTGGTTCACAGTATCGGTGTGTCTCTGAAGGCTGCAGCACTGCCCGGGGTAGGTTGTCAGCAGCTGAGGCACACGCGGTAAAGAAGCGTACGGAAGGCTCGACACCTGTCCGGGACACTTTCTGTAGCCATCGGGACACGGGTTTGTGAGCTGGGGGAGTGAACTACGGAGGGTTGACTTGCTGAGGGATACGGGGGCTTCGCAAACTTTGTTGAGGAACTTCACAGGGAAACCGATAAATGCGGCCAGAGTTGTTGTGGTGCAGGGTATAAATGCTACGAGGTCATACCCACTTGTGAGTTGGAGTTGAGAGTGGAGAGGTGTGCAGGGAGCTGGATGTAGGGATCGTTGAGTGTTTGCCAGTTGAGGGCGTCGACCTTCTTCTCGGCAACGACTTTGCGGTGCCCACTTCGGGACTCCACCCTTAGTCGTTGCCGAGAGGGCGGCCGACGTGGATGGTGAGAATCGGGAATGGGTTGGGAGGTGCCAACAGGATGAGATGGCCTGTGTGGTAACCCGATCTCGCTCTGCGGCTCCTGCACAGCCTAGCACTCAACCTCGGGGACAGTGGAGGAAGGATCAGGAGAAGGTTGCTAAGGGCAGGAAAAGGGACATTGATTCTGCTGCACTTCTCGGTGATTCGGTACTTGGACCTATAATAAACACGGGAGTTGACTCTGGCCAGATATGGTGTGTAACAAGGCAGAGTTGGGTAAGACTTCGCGTGAGGCAAGAGCTGTAGCGAGAGCCACTAAGGCAGTAGAGCCTACTAGCCGGGGTAATGTCTTATTACAAAACCATCTTGATGCATTGACGCCCAGGGACATTAGTGAGCAGCAGCTGCAAGACGCTAGCCTAGCTCGTTATAGCAATGGTGCCATAGAGTTGGAGGAAGATGGGGATGCGAAGCCGGGAGATTTCTTTAGGCTCAACAGGATATTGTACCGCAGATTTCTAGACCCCAAATCGAAGTGGGAGGGCGGTGCGAGGGTAGTAGACCAGGTGGTTGTTCCAAATAAGTATAGAGAGTCCTTATTGTGTCTGGCGCATGATGTGCCGGTGGCGGGTCATTTGGGGGTAACAAAAACATTGGCGGCATTGGGCAGGTTTTTCTGGTGGCCTGGGGTCAAGGCTGATGTCTGTGCATGGGTGGCTGGGTGTGCGACCTGCCAGACAACGGGGAAGCCTAACCAGACAATCCCGAAGGCACCTTTGTTTCCCATACCTGTCACCGGGCCTCCGTTCAGCAAAGTTGTAGTAGATTTGGTTGGCCCTTTCCCACCTACTAGTAGTGGCAATAAATTCCTGTTGACAATCATGGATGTGGCTACGAGATACCCGGACGCATACCCCATGAGAAACGGCTCGGCAAAGGCAGTTGTTAAAAACTTATTATTGTTCTGTTCCGTTATGGATTTCCACGTGAGGTGCAGTCAGACCAGGGG
>JBAKBP010031182.1:0-24756 GCA_037953745.1 Lithodes maja | reverse complement strand
CCGAGACTAACTGTTGCCGATGATACAATTTTTTATGAAATACTAGAGAAAACCCTTAATTCCGACGAAACAGTTTTACTAGGTGACTATAACCTCCCCCTAATTGACTGGAATACCCTGACCGGAAAAAATGCTGAGTCACGCCTAATGACAAGCTTCATCCAGGACAATTTTTTGACTCAACACGTAAAACAGCCGACGCGAGACAGGAATATATTAGACCTCGTAATCACTACCCAAGAAAATGTATTATCAAACCTGGATGTAGGTGAACATCTGGCAACGTCCGATCATAAAATCTTAAGAATCAACGTTATAAGCAAATATTCCTCAGTAAAAACAACAGGAATGGTTTCGGACTTCAAAAACGCAAATTATGACGGACTTAAGGAATCGCTATCAAACATACACTCAAACCTCATAAATATAAACGAAGTAAATGAACTATGGGGACATTTTAAGTCTACAATTACAGAAGCGCATAAACAATTTGTACCCATGAAACCAAAACGTAATACGAAATCAAGTATGCCCCCTTGGTACAGTAGAGACATTGGCAAGGCAATAAGGAAAAGGAATCAACTCCACAAACTTGTAAAAAATAACACAAACACTGAAGTAATTAAAAACTTGTACAAAAATAGTAGAAGGGAAGTGAAAAAAATAATTAGGGCGAACAAACAAAATTACGAAATGACTATTGCCAGAGAAAGTGCCACAAACCCCAAAAAATTCTACAGTTACGTAAACAAAAATAAACAGATCAAAAGCGGAATCGGACCGCTAATAGAAGATGGCCAGACAATAACAGGTGACACAAACACGGCAAATCTGCTCAACAAATATTTTGGCTCAGTTTTCACAGAAGAAATTATCGATCATACCCTTGAAAATAACACCCCAACTCATGTGATAGGAGATTTCACCATCAGTGTTACCGAAGTACAAAGCAAATTGAGTAATTTAAATGTAAATAAGACCCCGGGACCCGACATGCTCCACCCGAAAATAATTAAGAATGTCAAGGACGAAATAGCAAAACCCCTGACACAACTATTTAACTTATCACTACTACAGGGGATTGTACCGAGTGATTGGAAAGATGCGAACATTACGCCGATATACAAGAAGGGTAGCAAGGCCAAAGCGAGTAATTACAGACCAATTAGCCTAACTTCAATTGTAGGAAAAATCATGGAAAAAATCATTAGAGATAAGATAGTAGATTACCTCGAATCAAACAACCTAATCAAAAATAGTCAACACGGCTTTAGATCAAATAAGTCATGCCTAACAAATTTGATTGAATTTTATAACAAACTATTCACATATAACGACATGACGAAATCACTAGATATAATCTTCTTGGACTTTCAAAAAGCTTTCGACAAGGTGCCTCACCGAAAACTATTGGCTAAACTGGAGAGGATAGGTATCAAAGGTGAAATTCATTCTTGGATAAAAAATTGGCTTACAGACAGAAGACAGAGAGTGGTGATAAATGGAGTGGAATCGGAGTGGGAGCCTGTCACTAGTGGAGTTCCACAGGGTTCAGTCCTTGGACCGGTCCTGTTTCTCATTTACATTAACGATATCGATGTAGGGGTAAACAACACCATTTCCAAATTCGCCGACGATACAAAAATAGGAAATACAGTCCTGAACGAAGATGATAGAAATGCGTTGCAATCTGATTTAAACAAGATATCAGAGTGGTCGAAAAAATGGCAGATGCCCTTCAATGTCGATAAATGTCAGGTGCTGCAGGTTGGTAGCAGAAATATGAAATACAAATACGAAATGAATGGCAAACAAATAAAAACCGCAACGGTAGTAAAAGACCTAGGGGTACTAATATCTGAAAACCTAAAAACTTCCGACCAATGTATAGCAGCTGCAAATAAGGCAAACATAGCATTGGGCTTTATTAAACGAAAATTTACATATAAACATGAAAACGTAATAGTGCCACTGTTCAAAAGTATGGTGAGGCCCCACCTTGAATATGGTGTGCAGTTCTGGTCACCTTATCTGATCAAAGACATTGTAAGACTCGAGTCAGTACAGCGTAGAGCGACGAAGATGATACCCTCATTAAGAAATAAACCATATGAAGAAAGACTTAAACGATTGAACCTGTTCTCATTAAAAAAGAGGAGGTTGAGGGGTCAGCTTATTGAGTGCTTTAAGATACTAAAAGGTTTCGACAAAGTCGATGTAAATGCACTATTCACATTAAACAATACTAATCAAACTCGCGGAAATGGAATGAAATTAAAAACCAAAAAGGCAAACCTAGATGTCACAAAGAGTTTCTTCACCTACAGTGTGGCGACAGAGTGGAATAAACTACCAGCGAGAGTGGTGGAGAGCGACACAATAAACGCTTTCAAGGGAAGGCTTGACCTCTATTTGCAGAGGGCTGGGGTGATATGAAAAAAAAAAAAAAAAAAAAAAAAAATGTATGTATATGTATGTGTGTGCACTGTACAGTATGTACAGTATATATATATACTGTATATATATGTATGTATGTGTGTATGTATGTATGTGTATATGTGTGTGTGTGTGTGTGTATATGTGTGTACCGGTGTATATATGTGTATGTATGTATGTGTATGTGTATGTATATGTATATGTATGTATATGTATATATATGTGTATATGTATATGTATGTATGTGTATGTGTGTATGTGTATATATGCATATATGCATATATAGTTTGTAAGGCCAGACTGCCTAGTAAGGACCTTGAGGTCTGTGTGGTCTGTGTATCTATGTAGCTCTATGTAGCTCTCTCCCACCAGTTACTCGCATAACTGTTTCAGCCAAAGCCATCGTTCGAGAGGTTAGGAGTATACGCTCGCCTATAAAAGTACAAGGATTTCATTTACTTTTTGTAATATCGATACAAATATAGAAAAACAGTATGAAGTTACATTAGGCAAACTAGCGAAAATATAAATAAATCAAAAGTAAAATTATGAATATTGCTATCTATCTATCTATTGCCAAACGTCCTAATCTCTGACGGGGTGGACACGAACAACTCTCTGCCAGGCCGCCCTGTCTCCCGACGACACTCGTAGTTAATGTAAAATAAATAACAAATAATAATGACTATATAAAACAATATGAAAAATAAGCAAATTATGAAAATAAAAAATATAAGTAATAATAAAACAGTCCATATTGTGTTTTTGGTTTGTTTCCTCCCTAGACTTCCCATCAATCTTGAACGAAACAAAAAAAAAAACTCATCCAGATACACTTGTAATTTATGTCATTAGAAAATGTCTCGGCCGAAGGCCAGTTCCTTGTAAATTAAAAGTTCGCTGTCGCTCGCCAGGAAATCATTTGCCCTGAAATGGCACGAAAGGTCTAAATATTGACAAAAATGGAGCGAAAGACCTTAACATCGCCTAATTAATGGTGCAAACATCTTAGAATGTTAAAACGAATGGGGCTAAACATAAGGGAGAAGGGGGTCACTACTATCAGCTCATTATTAGCTGTTTGGTAGTTAGTAAACAAATAACCAAGATGGACCGGATACCAAGTGCAGCAGATTTATCATTGTATCGGATTGTGTTTGTAGGTTTATTTATTATAAGCCCATTATTAGCGTATAGTAAATGTCAGTGGGATTATTAAGATGAGATACAGATGCCAAGTGCAATATGTTGTTCATTGTATCATGTTCAGTTATTGTGACCAGTATAACAGGACCAATTACTAGTAACTGTTTAAAGCTTTCATTTGTCATAGCCTAGGGTTGTTAGCAGGGAAATAACCAAGATCAATCAGACACCTGTTGCGATACATAATTACATTTATTATTTGTACACATTATTGATTAACTATGATCCAATGAACGTGACTGTTTGAAGGTTTCTTTATTATCAGTTCATCTTTAGCATAACCAAGATGAACAAGATGCCAAGTACAGTACTTTTATTTTTATTATATTACTTGTTTTTAATTATCATTATTATACGACCACATACAATTGACTGTGTTAGAAGATATATTATCAGGTCATTAATAGAGAATGTTAAGCTGGAGGGTATATCGTCGGCGCTCCACAGAGACTCTTTGTAGTAGGTTAAACATGGTTAATGAGGTCCCTTAGTGAAGCGTATAATGAGGCTCTTAACGTTGAGGGGCTCGTGTAGGCTAATTTATAGGCCTGGGAAACTCACTATATTTGATCAACCATGAATCAGATACACTTTGTGGAGTGAGGGTCCATTCAATATTATATGTTGGCCAGGAATCGCAACCAATAACCTATGTAACTCCGAAAGGGCTAGAACAAATGGACTGTACATTTATACATCTATTCCCTGGATGACTCTTCCCAAATGGTATACGTAACAGCTCCATTTATCCATTTTTTGTTTAGTTATATAGGTTAGTATTCAGGATATCTGGCCTACTATAATGAACAAGGTATAGAAACCTGTTCAGTAAAATATCGCCTTTATTCCTTACTATACGTTGTATGCTGGCTATTAGTTGACAATTGATTGCTTTATTGGAAGGACCTGAATGAGTAACGGCGTTAGTTGGGATACTATTTACCTGGTTTACCTTCCTAAGCTAAGTTAAACTTTTTAGTAAATATGCTAATTTTAAAACTGTTCATGGGGTGCATACTGATGTTCTTCACGCTGAGGGGCTCTTGTTAAGCTGATATATAGGGTATTCATTATAATTAGGACAACAATCTTGACAACTAGCCTCTATAACTCAAAGACAACTAGAGTAATTGAGCTAACATGTTTACACTTTGGGAAGAGTCAACCAGAGAATAGGTGTGGACACTTACAGCCCATTTTGTCTAGTACTTGTTGAGTTACAGAGGATAGAGGTCATGATTTCTGGCCTACATTTTGTTATGTTTTCTATGTGAATGAGGGAGACAAAAGGCATAACTGCCTGCAGCGAGTGCCTCCCCCAGATTTCAAAGAGTGACAGAGCCGAAATCAAGGGACGTTCGAGGTAAAATGCCTGAACACACGGAGTTTGAAGCAATTTAAGTCATACAAAGAGGGAAAGACTGATTCTGGGAGAGAGTTCCAGAGCTCAGCAGTTGAATAGAAGAAAGTCTGAGAATAGCGTTTCACTCTTGGGTTGGACAGTTGCACAGAGTAGGGATGGGATTGTGTTGCAAGGCGGGTACTACGTACCCAACGTAGGTGGTATACACTGGGAAAGCTCTGAGGAACACTGATTATTGTAGTAGCAATAGAATAGCGAGAGAGATGCAACATAGCGGCGAAGAGAGAGAGAGATTGCAGAGAGTTGGTGAGTGGACGGGAGTTAATGATACGAAAGGCTTTCCTTTCTACTTTGTCTAGGAGTGCAGTGTGAGAGGATCCTCCCCACACATGTGAACAATACTCAATACAAGGACGCTGTGCCGCTGTACAGAGCAAGAAGCTGCAGAGGGGTAAAGAACTCCTTGAGGCAGTTGAGCACACCCAGCTTCTGGGAGGCTGCCTTAACGAGACTGGTAATATGGTCTTTCCAAATTAGAGCAGAAGAAAAAGAGACACCGAGAAGATTGAGAGAAGATGAAGGATTGATTTTTGTATTGTTGAAGAATAAGGGATAGTCCTCTGGAGGTTCCTGGCGGGTAGTGTGACGCACCCAGTGCGTGGCAACGCAACCTGATTGTACTCCTTGGTACTCCACTGTACCGCCCGTACCACTGTACCCTGCTGGCTGCCTATATTGAGTGTGACAACGTATAACTATGTTCTTTGTATCTCTGCAAGGGTCTCGTCATGTGCTAACCAGTGGTGGGTTTTGTCTTAAGCCATGTCGAGACCTTCCATTTAATATGTAGTATCAATAGAGAAGTTGATAGATAAGACAATGGGAGTTCAGAGAGAGAGAGTGAGTTAGGCTTCAGAGCGAGAGGGTAGCAATGCGCCACGTTGCCGGGGGGGTGGTTGCCAGACGTATGGACTGGTTGGCAGCCTTGCGCTTATAGCTAGGCGCGACAGGGTTGGTAGTCCATTGCCGCCTGCCTATGCTGCCTGGGCTGCCCATGTTGTCGTACTGCACATTGCCTGGAGGCTCGCTGTGTGTTCCATGATCAGGTTGCCTAGAACCTTTGAGATTCTAACATCCCTTGCCCTCTCTCCCAATTTCTCACGGTTGCACTCTTTCTCTCTGACGACATTACTCTCATTTCATTCTTCTCTCTATTTAAATGCATAACCTTCCCTTGAGGTCCTAAAGGAGTTTCAGCACTCACCTCTCGTATTACTCTTAGGACAAGCATATATTTACATGTATTAGATTTAAGGGGTTAATGTGAACAGCGATCTTCTTGATGAGGATAGTTGGTGAACGTTCTACATGTTCACGAGTTATATGCCCCGCTCATCATCCAATTTGTGACTAGACTGGTGCCATGTGTAAGAGCCCGACCATGCCCGGGAGTTGTCTGTAGAGGGGCGAGGACTTAGCCTTGATTTGCATACCGAGCCAGGAGCGAGTGTAGTACCAGAGACTACAGCTCGCTCGTAGTGCCGGTATAGTAGAGTAACGTAATTTATCTGTCCTTGTGTTCTCTACAGTCTTTTCCTGGGTTCTCGCTTTCGGTGCTGGGACTCGTTGTTCCTGTGACTTGGCCTGCTAGCTAGAACACATGGGGATGATGAGTGGGATATATCTTTATTTTACTATGCATTGCAGCTCTCTTTAAGTTTATGTATGTAACACTTTACAATACACATTACTCACACACAAGACAACACTATTAATACTTTCATGTATCAATTAACTGCACTGTCGTTTTGCTGCTGTGTCCGGAGTTCTGTTGCGTAGGGCGCATACGGACTCAGAGGGGAGACAGAGTGAGAGAAGCGAAGTAGCCTATGCGGTAGTAGGCTACCGGCGCAGTACTGTTGCCTGCAACCTTTTAGTTATTCCAAGTATAGATTCATTCTTATAATAAGTGACTACTATTTATGTTCCTTCCATGTGTATTATTAGGTATCTACTGGATCATGAACATCTTGTATGCTACATGCTAGTGCATGTTAGTAGGGGACAGTTATTCTAGTGCACGCGCTTTCAAGTAGGCGTGTACATTTGTCATTTAGCATTTCACTGTCATACCTTTAGCCTGCTTCTATTCTACATTATTAGAGGCTTAATATTAACGTAGTTTCTTGAGTATTGCATTTCTTTAGTAATAACGTAACCTATAAATGTCTGAGGGAGTTTAGCCTCATAGCCTACCCCTGTTGTACACTTTCGCCGAGTTAAGGTACCTCGTTACCATAGACGATAACTCTGTAGGGCGTTGGTGCTTTTGTTGTCTGGAGCATATAGTATTTGGGACTGGAATCGAGCGTGTCGTTGTCACATAAGCCATTTCTGTCCTACGATCAAGAATCCCGAATATGTATTGCCGATCCAGCCGTAACAAAATGGCGACCTTGCACAAGATTCAGTAGTATCCTATCACATGTTTTTTGGAGAACTATTCTATGCTACCTAGTAGAGCTGGCTAGAATTTTCTTGCATATTGGAGGAATTTTTATTGTGTCATTATTGTATTGGTGGACTTGCAGATTGTTTCGTTGGGGGTGTCTAGAGTAGAGTCATTCAAGCATCTTTAACATTTTGTGAGTCGAGACTGCAATTAGTAATAAGCACTTTTTTTTTTTTATGAACAGCAATTGTATAACCAGCACTATGTCTAATGACTCATCATTTACGGGGGAGGATAACACGGTACAGCCTAGTGACCAGCAAGTACAACAGATATTTAGGGAGGGGAGTGTTATAAGTGGAGAGAGGGATGCCCGGGCATTTTTGCAGACACCTTTGACCGAACAGCGCCTGCAGGCTATTGATTGTTACGGTCTTCGCTGTTTAGCCACGGTTTTGGGGCGGGACTGTCCTGACAGTTGGCCCAAGAAGAATTTGGTGGCATGTTTGTTGGGTGATGGCGATGTGGCGGTGGGTGGAGTGGGGTCTTGGGGGGTTCCCTCCAAGCCTCCATTCCACTCTACCCCTGAGCTGGGCCCTCAGCCAGCGATTCTTAGCACGATGCAGCAGGAGGGTTCTCAATGGCAAGCTGGCTTACCCGTAAACACGTCTCGGTGTGGATCCCCCATTTTGTGCTCTCCCCCCCCAGGCCTGTCTCCTGAGATGTTATTTCAGCTAGAACTAGCTAAGCTTAAGTTGCAAGAGAGTCAACAGTCTAGTATAGAACGCATAGAGGTTGCTAGAATCCAAGCCAATCTGGATGCAACCAGGTACCAGGCTGAAATGGATGTCGAGAAGTCTAGAGTAGAGACCACGGGGCGTCATCTCGGTGGTGGGCACCGGGTTACAGACTCACTTTCGCATTTAATTAAGTTAGTACCCGCATTTGATGAGACAGCAGTGACTGAGTTTTTTGCTCGTTTCGAAAAGAAGTGTCGTGAGTATGACTGGCCGGAGGTTAAATGGGCAGCATTAGTTTCATCACGTCTAGTGGGTAAGGGGTTGAAAGCCTACGATGCACTGTCACTGGACGAGAGTGTCGTGTATGGACTGGTGAAGGAGGCTGTGCTCCGGGCCTACGAACTGCAACCCGAAACTTATAGATTGAAGTTCCGTGGCGTGAATAAGAAGAGCGACGTCAGTTTTATGGAGCACGCACGGGACTTAACAGATGCAGGTAATAACTGGTTTCGGTCCGAGCACGCAGAGTCGGCTGAGGAAATTAAGCAACTTTTCTATCTGGAACAGTTTTACAAATGTACTGGAACCGATCTAACGCTGAACATTAAGGAAAAATGTCCCAAGACAGTAGAGGAGGCTGCCAAGATGGCAGACCTCAGATTATCATTGATTCGTGGTTGCGGTGCTGCTCAGAGGGCTGAGTCAGGGCAGAAGGGGCGCTATACCCCACCCACCAGAGTTTTCGATAATAACAAATCCTATGACACACATAACCACACTAAAAGCATTGCACCTAATAACACCTACAAACACAAGCCTCTCCCGTTTACTAAAGGTCAGGCCCCTTCTTCGCCCGCACAAGGGAAGAAGCCCATTGGGGATGTGAAATGTTACAAATGTCAGAAGCTAGGCCATTATTCACGTGAGTGCCCTAGTAACACTCCCGCTAAGCCGGTGTCATTGGTTCACAGTATCGGTGTGTCTCTGAAGGCTGCAGCAACTGCCCGGGGTAGGTTGTCAGCAGCTGAGGCACACGCGGTAAAGAAGCGTACGGAAGGCTCGACACCTGTCCGGGACACTTTCTGTAACCATCGGGGACACAGGTTTGTGAGCTGGGGGGAGTGAACTACGGAGGGTTGACTTGCTGAGGGATACGGGGGCTTCGCAAACTTTGTTGAGGAACTTCACAGGGAAACCGATAAATGCGGCCAGAGTTGTTGTGGTGCAGGGTATAAATGCTACGAGGTCATACCCACTTGTGAGGTTGGAGTTGAGAGTGGGAGAGGTGTGCAGGGAGCTGGATGTAGGGATCGTTGAGTGTTTGCCAGTTGAGGGCGTCGACCTTCTTCTCGGCAACGACTTTGCGGTGCCCACTTCCGGGACTCCACCCTTAGTCGTTGCCGAGAGGGCGGCCGACGTGGATGGTGAGAATCGGGAATGGGTTGGGAGGTGCCAACAGGATGAGATGGCCTGTGTGGTAACCCGATCTCGCTCTGCGGCTCCTGCACAGCCTAGCACTCAACCTCGGGGACAGTGGAGGAAGGATCAGGAGAAGGTTGCTAAGGGCAGGAAAAGGGACATTGATTCTGCTGCACTTCTCGGTGATTCGGTACTTGGACCTATAATAAACACGGGAATTGACTCTGGCCCAGATATGGTGTGTAACAAGGCAGAGTTGGGTAAGACTTCGCGTGAGGCAAGAGCTGTAGCGAGAGCCACTAAGGCAGTAGAGCCTACTAGCCGGGGTAATGTCTTATTACAAAACCATCTTGATGCATTGACGCCCAGGGACATTAGTGAGCAGCAGCTGCAAGACGCTAGCCTAGCTCGTTATAGCAATGGTGC
Source organism: Lithodes maja (assembly GCA_037953745.1). Lineage (NCBI taxonomy): Eukaryota > Metazoa > Arthropoda > Malacostraca > Decapoda > Lithodidae > Lithodes > Lithodes maja. The sequence goes on along the minus strand of JBAKBP010031182.1, from coordinate 14,714 downwards.
CATAGAGTTGGAGGAAGATGGGGATGCGAAGCCGGGAGATTTCTTTAGGCTCAACAGGATATTGTACCGCAGATTTCTAGACCCCAAATCGAAGTGGGAGGGCGGTGCGAGGGTAGTAGACCAGGTGGTTGTTCCAAATAAGTATAGAGAGTCCTTATTGTGTCTGGCGCATGATGTGCCGGTGGCGGGTCATTTGGGGGTAACAAAAACATTGGCGGCATTGGGCAGGTTTTTCTGGTGGCCTGGGGTCAAGGCTGATGTCTGTGCATGGGTGGCTGGGTGTGCGACCTGCCAGACAACGGGGAAGCCTAACCAGACCATTCCGAAGGCACCTTTGTTTCCCATACCTGTCACCGGGCCTCCGTTCAGCAAAGTTGTAGTAGATTTGGTTGGCCCTTTCCCGCCTACTAGTAGTGGCAATAAATTCCTGTTGACAATCATGGATGTGGCTACGAGATACCCGGACGCATACCCCATGAGAAACGGCTCGGCAAAGGCAGTTGTTAAAAACTTATTATTGTTCTGTTCCCGTTATGGATTTCCACGTGAGGTGCAGTCAGACCAGGGGAGCAATTTTACATCCAAATTGTTCAAGCAAACCCTTCAGTTGCACGGTATATGTTCTGTAGTGTCGTCAGCCTACCATCCCGAGAGTCAGGGAGTCTTGGAGCGGTGGCACTCGACCCTGAAGAGTATGCTACGCTGTTACTGTGCAGAACATGACACTGATTGGGATTTGGGTCTGCCGTATGTTCTGTTCGCTGCACGTGAAGTCCCAGGAGAGAGCCTGGGGTTCAGTCCAAATCAACTAGTCTTTGGCCATAATGTGAGAGGACCTTTAAGTATGGTGAAAGAGATCTGGGAGGGCGAAGAGAAGCCGGGGTCTGTACTTAAATATATCCTTGAGAGCCGGGAGAGACTTATAGGTTGCATGGCAGCGGCAGGTAATAACTTGGTTAATGCACAGGCGGTCATGAAGCACCAGTATGACGCCAAGGTGAAGCTTCGGGAGTTTTCGGTGGGTCAGGAGGTAATGTTGCTTTTACCTTTGCCTGGACACCCCCTTTCTGCCAAGTTTATTGGGCCGTATGTGGTGGCTAAGAAACTCTCCGACCTTGATTATCTCGTTGCAACACCTGACCGTAGAAAAAAAACATCAGTTATGTCATGTTAACCTCATGAAAGAGTATGTGAGACGCCCCTCAGAGCCTCTCACTGTCCCTGTGCTGGCCTGCAGCGGCCAGGGTGGAGAAGGAGGTGGGGACAGTCATGCTGCTGAGGAGGATAGCTGGGACTGTGTCATTTCCGCGGAACAGTGGGCGGGGAATACTGAACAAGAGGCTAGGCAAGCTGTAAGTCACCTGCCTGAGCACCAGGGTGCTGCTGTCCTAGGCCTGTTCAGGTCATACCCCTCTGTTTTCGCCGAACACCCAGGTCTCACTACTCAGGTAACGCACGACGTGGACGTCGGTGATAATGTGCCCTTCAAGTCAGTGCCCTACCGTGTGCCCCCGGTAAAGTTGCCAGCTTTACGGGAGGAGTTAAAGTACATGGTTGAGAGAGGGATGATCACTGAAGGTTATGTGACGTGGACATCACCCGTCACGTTGCAGCCAAAACCTGACGGCAAGGTGCGGTTCTGCATAGATTTTCGTAGGCTAAATGGCTTGACCACTACCAACCCTTACCCTTTGCCTCGAGTTGACGACAGCGTGGACAAGATAGGGAATGCAAAGTACCTTACTAAAATTGATCTTGTAAAAGGCTACTGGCAAGTACCCCTGTCGGACCGAGCTAAGCAAGTTTGTGGTTTTGTGGTAGATGGCAAGACCTACCAATGTAACGTAATGCCTTATGGGCTTAAGAACGCACCTGCCACGTTTCAGAACCTGATGAACGATATTTGTGACGAAATCCCTAACTGCACGGTCTACCTTGATGACGTGATAGTGTATGATGACGATTTTGAAAATCACCTAAGGCACTTAGAGTCCCTGTTTGGGAAGTTGCACGATGCTGGGCTGGTGGTGAACCTGAGGAAGTGCGAGTTTGTAAAGGCTACTGTGCAGTATCTTGGCTTCGTGGTCGGGTTAGGCCGGGTGTGCCCCCCCCTGAGCAAGATACAGGCTATCAATATGTTTCCCAGGCCCACCACTAAGCGCCAGGTCATGCGGTTCCTAGGTATGATAGGCTATTATAGGCGCTTCATCCGGGGATATTCTACTGTCTTAGCACCGTTAACTGATCTACTGTCGAAGTCAGTGAAGTTCTGTTGGGCTGCGGAGTGTCAGAGGGCTTTCGACCTAGTCAAGCACCTGCTGTGTACACATCCGATTTTGAGAGCCCCAGACTTCTCCAGGAGTTTTCAGCTGGCGACTGATGCCAGCGGTGTGGGTGCCGGGGCAGTGTTACTGCAGACTGATTCCGAGGGCTTGGAACACCCAGTGAGCTTCTTTTCTCGCAAGTTTAATTCGGCACAAAGGAATTACTCAACTATAGAGAAGGAGCTTCTTGCTATCGTTTTGTCGCTCAAACATTTCGAAGTTTATGTTCCAGCCTACGGCCCGGTAGTGACGATTTATACGGACCATCATCCCTTGAAATTCCTAAATCAGTTTCACAATCGGAATATGCGGTTGACCAGGTGGTCCCTAATGCTCCAAGAGTATAATCTCAACATTCAGCATATTGCCGGGAGTGAGAACGTGATAGCAGATTGTCTATCAAGGGTTGATGATCCAGGATAGTCGTGCACGGTGTGTGGGTTGAGCAGGAGTAAAATTAGGCTATCATAACGCCGTCCAAAAAGATTATAAAACAATAAAATAAACGAGAAATTTTTTTTTTAGTTTTGTAAGTCTTTATTGTTGTAGCATGATGCATGCGATATTGTGTTTTATGTATAATTCACACTTCAGTTGTTGTGCACCTTTTGCAATTAGTGGCAGCTAAGGGTAGCAGGTCGGTTGGTTGCCTGTCAGATTTTGATAATGCTTCTAAGGTCGATTATCTAAAATCTTGGGGGGGCTGTGACGCACCCAGTGCGTGGCAACGCAACCTGATTGTACTCCTTGGTACTCCACTGTACCGCCCGTACCACTGTACCGTGCTGGCTGCCTATATTGAGTGTGACAACGTATAACTATGTTCTTTGTATCTCTGCAAAGGTCTCGTCATGTGCTAACCAGTGGTGGGTTTTGTTTTAAGCCATGTCGAGACCTTCCATTTAATATGTAGTATCAATAGAGAAGTTGATAGATAAGACAATGGGAGTTCAGAGAGAGAGAGTGAGTTAGGCTTCAGAGCGAGAGGGTAGCAATGCGCCACGCTGCCGGGGGGGTGGTTGCCAGACGTATGGACTGGTTGGCAGCCTTGCGCTTATAGCTAGGCGCGACAGGGTTGGTAGTCCATTGCCGCCTGCCTATGCTGCCTGGGCTGCCCATGTTGTCGTACTGCACATTGCCTGGAGGCTCGCTGTGTGTTCCAGGATCAGGTTGCCTAGAACCTTTGAGATTCTAACATCCCTTGCCCTCTCTCCCAATTTCTCACGGTTGCACTCTTTCTCTCTGACGACATTACTCTCATTTCATTCTTCTCTCTATTTAAATGCATAACCTTCCCTTGAGGTCCTAAAGGAGTTTCAGCACTCACCTCTCGTATTACTCTTAGGACAAGCATATATTTACATGTATTAGATTTAAGGGGTTAATGTGAACAGCGATCTTCTTGATGAGGATAGTTGGTGAACGTTCTACATGTTCACGAGTTATATGCCCCGCTCATCATCCAATTTGTGACTAGACTGGTGCCATGTGTAAGAGCCCGACCATGCCCGGGAGTTGTCTGTAGAGGGGCGAGGACTTAGCCTTGATTTGCATACCGAGCCAGGAGCGAGTGTAGTACCAGAGACTACAGCTCGCTTGTAGTGCCGGTATAGTAGAGTAACGTAATTTATCTGTCCTTGTGTTCTCTACAGTCTTTTCTTGGGTTCTCGCTTTCGGTGCTGGGACTCGTTGTTCCTGTGACTTGGCCTGCTAGCTAGAACACATGGGGATGATGAGTGGGATATATCTTTATTTTACTATGCATTGCAGCTCTCTTTAAGTTTATGTATGTAACACTTTACAATACACATTACTCACACACAAGACAACACTATTAATACTTTCATGTATCAATTAACTGCACTGTCGTTTTGCTGCTGTGTCCGGAGTTCTGTTGCGTAGGGCGCATACGGACTCAGAGGGGAGACAGAGTGAGAGAAGCGAAGTAGCCTATGCGGTAGTAGGCTACCGGCGCAGTACTGTTGCCTGCAACCTTTTAGTTATTCCAAGTATAGATTCATTCTTATAATAAGTGACTACTATTTATGTTCCTTCCATGTGTATTATTAGGTATCTACTGGATCATGAACATCTTGTATGCTACATGCTAGTGCATGTTAGTAGGGGACAGTTATTCTAGTGCACGCGCTTTCAAGTAGGCGTGTACATTTGTCATTTAGCATTTCACTGTCATACCTTTAGCCTGCTTCTATTCTACATTATTAGAGGCTTAATATTAACGTAGTTTCTTGAGTATTGCATTTCTTTAGTAATAACGTAACCTATAAATGTCTGAGGGAGTTTAGCCTCATAGCCTACCCCTGTTGTACACTTTCGCCGAGTTAAGGTACCTCGTTACCATAGACGATAACTCTGTAGGGCGTTGGTGCTTTTGTTGTCTGGAGCATATAGTATTTGGGACTGGAATCGAGCGTGTCGTTGTCACATAAGCCATTTCTGTCCTACGATCAAGAATCCCGAATATGTATTGCCGATCCAGCCGTAACAGTAGTAAGATGGATAAATTGAGTTTTGGAAGCATTAAATACAACAAGGTTTTCTCTACCCCAATTGGAAATAGTAGCTAGATCAGAAGATAAATGTTGCATGGCTTCATTACGTTTGTTTTAGAGGGACTGCTGGCTGGGGCGTTCTGGAAAACTAATTGAGTGGTGTAAGGTAGAGTCATCTGCATATGAATGGATGGGACTGGATGTACAGTTGAGAAGATCATTTATGAAAATTAGAAAGAGAATAGGAGATAGGACAGAACCCTGAGGAACACCGGAGTTAATAGGATGAGGACATGAGCGATGGCCATCCACAACCGCAGCTATGGAACGGCCGGAAAGGAAATTAGAGACAAAAGCACAGATGGAGGGACAGAAACCGAAGGAGGGCAGTTTGGAAATTAAAGATTTGTGCCAGACTCTATCGAAGGCCTTTGATATGTCTAGTGCAACAGAAAAAGTCTCACCGAAGTCCCGAAAGTTGGATGACCAAGAGTTAGTAAGATATGGAAGAAGATCACCAGTAGAGCGACCCTTAAGGAAGCCATACTGGCGATCTGAGAGCAGATTATGAGAAGAGAAATGCTTAAGAAATTTGGAAGCAAGAATAGTTTAAAAAACTTTAGAGATAAAAGAGATGAGCGTAATTGGACAATAGTTGGAGGGTTGAGAGCGGTCACCCTTCCTTGGGACAGGTTGAATGAGAGCAAACTTCCAGCAAGAAGGAAAGACGTTAGAGGAGAGACAGAGACGAAAGAGTTTGCTTAGGCAGGGGGTCAGCACGGAAGCACAGTTTTTAAGTACAACAGGAGGAACACCGTCCGGACCGTACGCCTTCTTAGTAGAGAGCGGGTAGAAAGTACATCTTTAGAAGAGATTAGGATATTAGGCATATGTAGGAGAGAGGGGGTGGAGAGGGAGGAATAGCACCGGAATCATCCAAGGTAGAGTTTCTGGCAAAATTTTGAGCGAAGAGTTCACCTTTGTTAGAGGAAGAAGTGATGGTTGTGCCATCTGAGTGGAAAAGGGGAGGGAAAGATAAGAATGTGCTTACATATTCCTGTGAAACTCACTATCTTGTATAATATATATCATCAACCAGAATCAGATCTGAGTTAAAGCCTCACAAGTGGAGAAGTGGAAGTTGGTAGTTGAAGTGAAGTGGCGAAAAATGAAGTGTCGGAGATGTAAAAGATGGTGGGCTTTCCACCTTGCTATTCTTCAGTCTGGATGTTTAGGGTATACTCTTTTCATATGGTGGAAGCGATATATACAAGCTCAGGAAAGGAGACTGCTTCAGCTTAATCACCCGTCTATGCTTGGCGACGGGTTGGCTTGTTGGTGGCTGAAAGTCGGGCTGGTGGATCGGCTGGCTAGGTCCCTTTTTATTGTGTTGTGGTGTGCCATATGGGTAATAAGTTACTTAATCGTCGGTGTCGTTGCTTGTTATGAAGAGAGGCGATGTAGGTTGTTGGTCCATGGGAGTAATGGAGTTCATTATTGTTCTGTTCTTCTCTTGCTGTTTTGGCCAGATGTTGCGGTTGTTTTCAACTTGTTTTTTAGTAGGCAAAGTGGTCACGGCAAGAGAAGTTGGAGATTGGGGCTGCTTGAAGGCTTTTCCTGTGGTCTTGTCCTCCTTTTGGCAGCTTCTCTGTAGGTATCCTCTGTTGTGGTGGTGGTTGAGTGAGGAGATCTGGAGGGATGATGATGGTGGGCAGATTGTTGGCTTTGAAGAGAGCAGGCAGAAGTACAGCAAGTCGGCCTCTATCATCCACAGCAATTGTTATGGCTGTGTGGATGACGACTGTGATGGTGCCAGTCTTGAGGCCAGACTTGAATCTGATGGTGGTCGATCGCTTCTGTCTTTCTTTGGAGTACAGGGGGCCTCTAACTGATCTGCCTTCGAGTACTGTTACTCCTGCAGTCTCCTTGCTCTTCTTTCCCTCGATGATGGTGAATTCCATTTTCTCCCCTTCACCTAGTGAGGCTGTCGTACTCGAATTGTTGGTCACAATATATTTTTTTTGTATAAAGAAGTCCCGTTTATCTTCGCCTCTGGCAATAAATCCAAACCTTTCTTTATGTTGAACCATTTGACCACTCCAGGAAAGGTGGTTGGTTGTTCCAGAGTGGCCATGGTGAGAGAGGGAAGAATTAAGGTGGTGCTGCTGCCAGTTGAGGCGAAAGAATAAGAGGAGGTCACAATGCCTTTCTTTAAGTTAACCCTTTTAGTACAGTTACCTAATTGTCGTCTTATTATGGATACCATTACACTTGTCGAGACTCGTAAGTAACTCGACAGTTTAGGTTAAGTAAACATACTGGAAGTTCAAATTAGGCGCCAGTATTAGGCTAAGTTATATATCTATATAAAAGATATATACTATTTCGTATTAAGTTTATATGGGTTTATTATCCATAAATATATCGGGTTATCATTATAATCAATCCGGTATATCCTTTTAGTTAGTTAAATGACGCATTGGTGGAAGTATAACTGCGCATGCGTCATTCTCGGAACTGGCGGGTTCATCGCCACAAACCTCAGACTCGCTTTACCTATGACCTCGCGAACATCTCCTTCTAGCCGCTCCTATACAACCACCTGTTTCCTGCTAAGTCATCCTAATTCTTATATCTTAGTGGCCACTATATCTTCCATCTATTCCTACCACTATCATTGAGCTATCTATCCCTATCAACCAATAAAAGTAAGTTAACTCTTGTGAGTTTATAGGTAAATTTAACTTTGTTTACTCTTGAATTCTCACAATATGGTCCTTCGTAACCTCTGACTTGTGCCTTATGCTGTCTTTTCTTCTTTGTCTTTCTTTCTTCTGCTTGATTGTCTACTATTTCCTAGCTTTTCATTCTTTCTGTTCCCTATTTCCGCTTCCCTGGTGTCCAATGTAGGTTTGTGGGCTGGGTTTTGTTGTCTGTGGCCTAATTTCCGCCGGGTCCCGCATATTTTACCCGGCCATATGGGCCGCCGCCAGCCGATGTACCACCCATTTTTCCTGGTGGTAACTTTGCCCAAGGGGTGGCTAGGGTGGACACTATCGCGTCTTCTGCGGCCTGGGAGAGCCACGTCATCAATAATTAGGTGGTAGGCTATAGGCTAGGTATAATTGCAACAATTAAATTCATGTAAAGTAGTATTATAAGGGTTAAATTGAATTTGTTTGGTCTTAACTAAATTTAAAGGGGGTAATTACCACAAACATTTTGGGCTAGCCTAGTTTAATATATGTTTACAATTTAAATTGGCTTGTTATACACCCTTTTGACCTCCCTTCCTTAGTGTGCTCTAACAACATTTTGCCATATATTATGTAAGGTTTATTACTTTAGTGAGTGGAGATGGTAGGCATTCGTTAACTTTTATTATTGCGCTTTGCATCTTAGCCTATTTAACTCATTATTGCCCTACACCAACAAAATTGCCGCATTTAATATAAGGTTTACCATTTAAATTTAAGTGTGGAGATATTTATGCGTTCGTTTACTTTTATTATTGCGTTCCGCGTCATATTTCCCGCTTATTGCCCTACCCCGGCATCATACGTGTAATTAATTTACGTTTAAGTCGGGGTTCCCTATAACTTGCCTTTATTGGCGTCAGCTAGCTTTCTGAGTGCGCTTTACGTCCATATAGGTAAGATATAGTATTATTCTATTCTATTTCCTGTGTATTGCCATCATGTCATTGACACTGTCCCAGTACAGGCGACACAAGGGGGGTATTAAGAGTGGTTTGACTAGGATCACGAAAGATATTGCTACATTTTTACTTAATGCAGATAATGATGCGATTGAGGCTAAATTGGCTTCGGTTTTAAGACAGCTCGAAGACTTAAATTTATGCCGCCGTGAAATGGAAATGCTCTATGAAGATGACGCAGAGTATCTCGCGGACATAGAAACAGACGTGGATTATATAGAGTGTCTTGATAAAGTTATCATCCTCCTCAAAGGTAAGCTAAAACACAAGGAGCCAAATCGTGCTGCAGTTAACATAAATGCCGGTATAAGATAGCCGAAAATAACCCTTCCTGTGTTTGACAATGATCCCACTCTATGGCTGGGATTCTGGGTTATGTTCCACTGTAGCATCCACAGTACAGTGGAGCTCTGTGACATCCAAAAATTCACCTACTTAAGAGGTCAACTGAATGGCGAGGCAAAACAACTCATTGAAGGTTTCGCAATAGAGGGAGCCAGCTACCAAACAGCGGTTGCCCTTCTAAAGAAAACCTATGGGCACAGGGGTAGAATTAAGGCGGCACATATACCTAACCTTACTACGTTGAATTCTCCCTCTTACAATGTTGAGGAACTAAAGGGTTTCTATGCTAGTTTTGAAAGTACACAGGTCAATAGAGACCCTAATAATAACCCTTCATGAAGCTAGTGTTGTAATTCTCATGAATAAATTGCCATCCCCACTAAAGGAAACATTAAAGAGAACTTTAGGTGAAGAAGGTCTGGACCTAGAAAGGTTTGTCAAGGCTTACCAGACAGAAGTGCGGTGGAAGTACACATGGAAAGTGTAGCAGAACGGACTACACCGCACATACCTGTTGCTTCAGCATCCTTTGCGGTGCAGGAGGCCTCGGTGCGAAGGAAGGGTTGCAAGTTGTGCGAAGGGGCACATGCATGGTTTAAGTGTCTCAAATTCAAAACCAGTGCTCTGAAAGTAAAACGCGCAAAACAACTCAACCTTTGCACCGGGAGCTTATCTTCAACCCACGGGAGCAATGGTTGTGTGAACCCTGACATCCGTAGCTGCAAGTTCTGTCATAACAGACACTACCATATCTTCTGTCAGTCCAGATCTCAATGGGACGGTGCAAAGAAGGAGCAAAAATCTCAACAGGTAACAAAGACCAAGACGCAAACTACCACGATGTCTGTGTCATCAAAGAAGACTTGTATTATCCTCCCAACTGTAATGCTGCCAACAGTTAAGGAATCAAGAGGAACAGTCAAGATGAGAACACTGCTGGATCAGTGCTCACAGCGCACCTTCATTTTAAATTCCGCTCTAGACTCGATCCATTATATAAAAGTGGGTGATGAAGAGCTAGAGTTGCGAGGGTTTACCGGAGCATGTGAGAGCAGAAAGAACCCAGTAGTGTCCTTCAAATACAAGTTCCGGGGCAGAAACTATCCTCTACAAGCCGTTGTGGTAGAAAGTCTCCCGGATCACAAAGGATCAGAATGCCTTGAAGCAGACATGAGATTTTTGTGAAACAAAGGTTACAAATTAGCTGATCCTCTAATGACACAGACATCTCGGCTGGACTTGTTGGTTGGTGCCGATTATTATTATGACTTAGTGCGGCCAGGGTACAAGAAAGAGGGCGACATAATTCTCTTGCCCACTAAATTTGGGTATGCACTAAGTGGCTCCTGCAATAGCGACAAGTCTAGCGCCCAAGTAGAGGTAGTTACAATTTTGAAAGTTGCGGTCACCCCGATGGATCAATATTTATCCACGGAATCAAGTAATCCATGTCATAATGAATTAAAATGTTTGTGGGAACTGGATCATCTAGGTATTTCTCCAAATGAAGATTCAAAGGAAAACATGACTGCGTTGGACATATATAATGTGACGCACCCAGTGCGTGGCAACTTAACCTGATTGTACTCCTTGGTACTCCACTGTATCGCCGCGGTGCCGTGTACCGTGTACCGTGTTCGCTGCTTATATTGAGTGTGACAACGTATAACTATGTTCTTTGTATCTCTGCAAAGGTCTCGTCATTTGCTAACCAGTGGTGGGTTTTGTTTTAAGCCATGTCGAGACCTTCCATTTAATATGTAGTATCAATAGAGAAGTTGATAGATGAGATGATAGGAATTCAGAGAGAGAGAGTGAGTTAGACTTCAGAGCGAGAGGGTAGCAATGGTTGCCAGACGTATGGACCGGTTGGCAGCCCTGCGCTTATAGCTAGGTGCGACAAGGTTGGTAGTACATTGCCGCCTGCATATGCTGCCTGGCTGCCCATGTTGTCGTACTGCACATTGCATGGAGGCTCGCTGTGTGTTCCATGATCAGGTTGCCTAGAACCTTTGAGATTCTAACATCCCTTGCCCTCTCTCCCAACTTCTCACGGTTGCACTCTTTCTCTCTGACGACATTACTCTCATTTCATTCTTCTCTCTATTTAAATGCATACCCTTCCCTTGAGGTCCTAAAGGAGTTTCAGCACTCACCTCTCGTATTACTCTTAGGACAAGCATATATTTACATGTATTAGATTTAAGGGGTTAATGTGAACAGCGATCTTCTTGATGAGGATAGTTGGTGAACGTTCTACATGTTCACGAGTTATATGCCCAGCTCATCATCCAATTTGTGACTAGACTAGTGCCATGTGTAAGAGCCCGACCATGCCCAGGAGTTGTCTGTAGAGGGGCGAGGACTTAGCCTTGATTTGCCTACCGAGCCAGGAGCGAGTGCAGTACCAGAGACTACAGCTCGCTCGTAGTGCCGGTATAGTAGAGTAACGTAATTTATCTGTCCTTGTGTTCTCTACAGTCTTTTCCTGGGTTCTCGCTTTCGGTGCTGGGACTCGTTGTTCCTGTGACTTGGCCTGCTAGCTAGAACACATGGGGATGATGAGTGGGTGATATCTTTATTTTACTATGCATTGCAGCTCTCTTTAAGTTTATGTATGTAACACTTTACAATACACATTACTTACACACTAGACAACACTATTAATACTTTCATGTATCAATTAACTGCACTGTCGTTTTGCTGCTGTGTCCGGAGTTCTGTTGCGTAGGGCGCATACAGACTCAGAGGGGAGACAGAGTGAGAGAAGCGAAGTAGCCTATGCGGTAGTAGGCTACCGGCGCAGTACTGTTGCCTGCAACCTTTTAGTTATTCCAAGTATAGATTCATTATTACAATAAGTGACTACTGTTTATGTTCCTTCCATGTGTATTATTAGGTATCTACTGGATCATGAACATCTTGTATGCTACATGCTAGTGCATGTTAGTAGGGGACAGTTATTCTAGTGCACGCGCTTTCAAGTAGGCGTGTACATTTGTCATTTAGCATTTCACTGTCATACCTTTAGCCTGCTTCTATTCTACATTATTAGAGGCTTAATATTAACGTAGTTTCTTGAGTATTGCATTTCTTTAGTAATAACGTAACCTATAAATGTCTGAGGGAGTTTAGCCTCATAGCCTACCCCTGTTGTACACTTTCGCCGAGTTAAGGTACCTCGTTACCATAGACGATAACTCTGTAGGGCGTTGGTGCTTTTGTTGTCTGGAGCATATAGTATTTGGGACTGGAATCGAGCGTGTCGTTGTCACATAAGCCATTTCTGTCCTACGATCAAGAATCCCGAATATGTATTGCCGATCCAGCCGTAACAAAATGGCGACCTTGCACAAGATTCAGTAGTATCCTATCACATGTTTTTTGGAGAACTATTCTATGCTACCTAGTAGAGCTGGCTAGAATTTTCTTGCATATTGGAGGAATTTTTATTGTGTCATTATTGTATTGGTGGACTTGCAGATTGTTTCGTTGGGGGTGTCTAGAGTAGAGTCATTCAAGCATCTTTAACATTTTGTGAGTCGAGACTGCAATTAGTAATAAGCACTTCTTTTTTTTTATGAACAGCAATTGTATAACCAGCACTATGTCTAATGACTCATCATTTACGGGGGAGGATAACACGGTACAGCCTAGTAACCAGCAAGTACAACAGATGTTTAGGGAGGGGAGTGTTATAAGTGGAGAGAGGGATGCCCGGGCATTTTTGCAGACACCTTTGACCGAACAGCGCCTGCAGGCTATTGATTGTTACGGTCTTCGCTGTTTAGCCACGGTTTTGGGGCGGGACTGTCCTGACAGTTGGCCCAAGAAGAATTTGGTGGCATGTTTGTTGGGTGATGGCGATGGGGCGGTGGGTGGAGTGGGGTCTTGGGGGGTTCCCTCCAAGCCTCCATTCCACTCTACCCCTGAGCTGGGCCCTCAGCCAGCGAGTCTTAGCACGATGCAGCAGGAGGGTTCTCAAGGGCAAGCTGGCTTACCCGTAAACACGTCTCGGTGTGGATCCCCCATTTTGTGCTCTCCCCCCCCAGGCCTGTCTCCTGAGATGTTATTTCAGCTAGAACTAGCTAAGTTTAAGCTGCAGGAGACTCAGATACAGATACAACAGGCTAGTATAGAACGCATAGAGGTTGCTAGAATCCAAGCCAATCAGGATGCAACCAGGTACCAGGCTGAAATGGATGTCGAGAAGTCTAGAGTAGAGACCACGGGGCGTCATCTCGGTGGTGGGCACCGGGTTACAGACTCACTTTCGCATTTAATTAAGTTAGTACCCGCATTTGATGAGACAGCAGTGACTGAGTTTTTTGCTCGTTTCGAAAAGAAGTGTCGTGAGTATGACTGGCCGGAGGTTAAATGGGCAGCATTAGTTTCATCACGTCTAGTGGGTAAGGGGTTGAAAGCCTACGATGCACTGTCACTGGACGAGAGTGTAGTGTATGGACTGGTGAAGGAGGCTGTGCTCCGGGCCTACGAACTGCAACCCGAAACTTATAGATTGAAGTTCCGTGGCGTGAATAAGAAGAGCGACGTCAGTTTTATGGAGCACGCACGGGACTTAACAGATGCAGGTAATAACTGGTTTCGGTCCGAGCACGCAGAGTCGGCCGAGGAAATTAAGCAACTTTTCTATCTGGAACAGTTTTACAAATGCACTGGAACCGATCTAACGCTGAACATTAAGGAAAAATGTCCCAAGACAGTAGAGGAGGCTGCCAAGATGGCAGACCTCAGATTATCATTGATTCGTGGTTGCGGTGCCGCTCAGAGGGCTGAGTCAGGGCAGAAGGGGCGCTATACCCCACCCACCAGAGTTTTCGATAATAACAAATCCTATGACACACATAACCACACTAAATGCATTGCACCTAATAACACCTACAAACACAAGCCTCTCCCGTTTACTAAAGGTCAGGCCCCTTCTTCGCCCGCACAAGGGAAGAAGCCCATTGGGGATGTGAAATGTTACAAATGTCAGAAGCTAGGCCATTATTCACGTGAGTGCCCTAGTAACACTCCCGCTAAGCCGGTGTCATTGGTTCACAGTATCGGTGTGTCTCTGAAGGCTGCAGCAACTGCCCGGGGTAGGTTGTCAGCAGCTGAGGCACACGCGGTAAAGAAGCGTACGGAAGGCTCGACACCTGTCCGGGACACTTTCTGTGACCATCGGGGACACGGGTTTGTGAGCTGGGGGAGTGAACTACGGAGGGTTGACTTGCTGAGGGATACGGGGGCTTCGCAAACTTTGTTGAGGAACTTCACAGGGAAACCGATAAATGCGGCCAGAGTTGTTGTGGTGCAGGGTATAAATGCTACGAGGTCATACCCACTTGTGAGGTTGGAGTTGAGAGTGGGAGAGGTGTGCAGGGAGCTGGATGTAGGGATCGTTGAGTGTTTGCCAGTTGAGGGCGTCGACCTTCTTCTCGGCAACGACTTTGCGGTGCCCACTTCCGGGACTCCACCCTTAGTCGTTGCCGAGAGGGCGGCCGACGTGGATGGTGAGAATCGGGAATGGGTTGGGAGGTGCCAACAGGATGAGATGGCCTGTGTGGTAACCCGATCTCGCTCTGCGGCTCCTGCACAGCCTAGCACTCAACCTCGGGGACAGTGGAGGAAGGATCAGGAGAAGGTTGCTAAGGGCAGGAAAAGGGACATTGATTCTGCTGCACTTCTCGGTGATTCGGTACTTGGACCTATAATAAACACGGGAGTTGACTCTGGCCCAGATATGGTGTGTAACAAGGCAGAGTTGGGTAAGACTTCGCGTGAGGCAAGAGCTGTAGCGAGAGCCAC
>JBAKBP010031181.1:0-24756 GCA_037953745.1 Lithodes maja | reverse complement strand
GATTCAGATTGATAATTCAGATGTTCTAAGCAATATCACCGTTACAGAGAGAGAAGTATTGAATTGTTTAGATAAACTCAAAGTAAATAAAACGCCAGGACCTGATACAATCTCGCCTAGAGTTCTAAAGGAAGCTAAGAATGAGCTCTCCAAACCACTGACATTACTATTCAATAAATCCTTGCAGTCTGGAACTATGCCTGATCAGTGGAAGCTAGCCAACGTAACACCGATATTCAAAAAAGGCAGCAAATCCCTACCCAGTAACTATCGTCCAATTAGCTTAACCTCAGTTGTATGTAAAATGCTAGAAACGGTCATACGAGACAGACTCGTAAATCACTTAGAGGAAAATAACATACTTAAAGATACTCAACACGGCTTTCGTAAAAAACGTTCCTGTTTAACAAACCTCTTAGACTTCTTCCACGATATCCTCAACCTCTACGATGAGAGTAAAGCTGTAGATATTATATACCTTGATTTTCAAAAGGCCTTTGACAAAGTTCCCCACAAACGTTTACTGCTAAAACTAAAAGCGCATGGAATACAAGACGGTGTGTTGAAATGGATAGAAAATTGGCTCAACAACAGAAAGCAAAGAGTAGTCATAAACGGTAAGGCATCTAAATGGACCAATGTAAGTAGCGGGGTACCCCAGGGATCGGTACTAGGACCAATTCTCTTTCTAATTTACATCAACGACATAGATGAGGGTCTCACCTGCACAATCTCAAAATTTGCTGACGATACAAAAATTGCAAATAGCGTACTCTCAAAAGAACAAGTTGACGATATGCAACACAATCTAGATAAATTGTCATGTTGGGCCCAAATTTGGCAAATGAGTTTCAATGCAGATAAATGTAAAGTACTACATGTCGGATACCTAAATGAGAAAGCAAACTATTCGATGAATGGCACTCAGCTTAAGAATGTAAACAGAGAAACTGATCTGGGAGTAACAATATCGAGTAACCTAAAACCGAGTCAACAATGTTCAGAAGTTGTTAAGAAGGCAAACAAAATAATTGGCTTTATAGGCAGGTCATTTGAGCATAAATCCAAAGAAGTTATCCTAACCCTTTACAATTCCTTAGTCCGCCCTCTTCTGGAATACTGCGTTCAATCCTGGTGCCCTTATTACCAAAAAGATATAAACAAGCTAGAACGAGTTCAACGTAGAGTTACCAAAATGATACCTAGCCTAAAGAACAAACCATACGAAGAGCGTCTTAGAGAATTAAATCTATTTCCTTTAACCCAGCGCAGATTAAGAGGCGACTTAATTCAAGTGTTCAAAATCATCAAAGGCATCGACAATATGAACTGTAGTAAGTACTTCACTATCGACCAATCTAATTACACACGGGGAAACGGTTGCAAAATTATTGGTAAATCTTTTAACTCGCACGAATCTAAGAATTTCTTCTTCAATCGAGTTGTCAACTTGTGGAATGGGCTTCCCCGAAACGTTATAGACTGCAGCACCGTTGATTCATTTAAATTCCGCCTAGACAAATATCTCGCATCAAACCCGCGACTGACTGCGTTTGTAAATGAATAACTTTATCCTCCCCTCAGTTACTAACCCATATGTCCCCTACTAACTTCCTAGTCCTGCCACGTTAGTGGCAGGGCAGTAGTTCCCTTTCCAATGTTCCCTTACCCACTCTAAACCACTGTTTGGACACTTGATCCTCAGTGTTTTGGAGGACAAGCAGCCTAGAAGGGTCACTAGATCTGTTGTTGCTTGATTTCCTTTGTACTCCTTTGTACTCCTTTGTACCCTTTGATGACCAGGGTAATTTGTGTCTTTCTTTCTGTTGTCTTTATTCGCATTCTCATGGTTCTCGCTACAGTGTTCCACGTTTGTGTTTAGTCTGTATACGTCGTCAGGATGTTCCCTGGCTGGGTGCGATCATGTGAAACATACTAGGACGAACGATACTACCAAAGTAATCGAGACAATATATCTACCATTTGGGAAGGGTTAGCCAGGGTAGGCTATAGGTGTGGAAATATACTGCCCATTTACTCTAGCTCAAAAATACCTATTTGGAACATGGTATAGCAAAACTGTAAAATCTGTATACTTTAGACATTCAAATTTCCCGCCAAAATGTGTAAACAAATCATGGAACATGGCCTTGGTCTTAGTCTTGGTGCGAGAGTCACGCTCGACTGGTCGAGCATCGCGCTGCAACATCGGACAGTCCTAGAAAGCGTACCCCGCTATCATATCTCCAGTTGTATAGATAATAATTGAATTTCCAAGTTATTTTCCACTTAACGTTAACTTAAAGGGCTAGGCAGACATGGGGTAATGGTAATATTACCTCTCAAACGAACTGAAGAGCCGATCACAGACATTATCAGTAGAGGACAAATCTAGCAGAGCTGCGCAGAATTTCCAGAAGTAAACAAACAGTTTGGTTCAGTGCGTCGTGTACCGCGTGTTCAATACAAATATCAAGAATCTTCGGAGTAATTGTGCAAGTTAGTGGTATATATAGGCCTAGTGTATGTGACAAACTAAAATCCTACAGGCCCTTGTTAAGCTCATAAAATACATAACCTTATAGGCTAGCCTACAACTTGGAAATCAGGAATGCGCAGGCGATTCCCCTCTGAATCAGTATCGAAGGTAAAGCCTAAAGGAGACAGGCAGTACTTTATTAACGTTGTTGGGCTGCTCTCGGGTGGCATAATGTGCAGGGGGTTAATGCTTAGGGACAGGATTAGGCTAGAAGTAGGCCTATATTCGGTAAACCTGACTTTTTGGACCGACAGCGATTTCAGTAAGTTTTATTTTGTTTTTTGTAATTTTTCCTTCAGATATAGTGTTGTTTTATACTGAAGAGGAGCGGAAATGAGTATTTACCCATTATCCATCAATCTAAAAACACGCCCCCCACAAGTGGGGAGGGCTATGAAGTTCAGGGAAAATGAGGGGTTAAAAGCGTAAAAATACAATAATATAGCGTTTTGTATTAAAACTTGGCTCGGGTTTTCCCAAATTGCAAACCCATACAACCCAATTTTGTGAATACCCGAGCCAACTTTTGACGAAAGCTGGCTCGGATTTCACGGGGTGGAGTGGGTAACCTAATATCTCATGTTATAAAAATAGTCAACTTTGGGAAGACATTAGCCTAACCTAACAACCTTACCTAACCTATCCTAGTATTAGGATAATACTAGCCCCTCTCAGGAACATGACCGGGGTGTCTCCAGACACCTTCAAGAAACACTTGGACATGTGGCTGGCCAAAATACCGGACCGGCCACCAACACCAGGATACCCCAGCACCAACTCCAACCGACTTCTGGAATGGAGAGTGGAAGAAAGGGAGCTGCCTGGTCGCAGTGGAGCCCCAGCTCAACTGTGTCACTAACGGACGGAATACAACTAAGTGTAACTAAGTGTTATGGGTGGGGGCTGCCGCCCCCACACCCCCGCTGGTTGGGTTAGATTTTTTTTTTTTTTTTTTTTTTTTAATGTTCTAGGCTATTAGCCTAACCTAACAACCTTACCTAACCTAACCTAGTATATGGGTGGGGGCTGCTGCCCCCACACCCTCGCTGGTTGGGTTACTTTTTTTTTTTTTTTTTTTTTTTTTTTTTTTTTATGTGCTAGGCTATTAGCCTAACTTAACCTAACCTAACCTAACCTAGTATATGGGTGGGGGCTGCCCCCACACCCCCGCTGGTTGGGTACTGGCTGAAAAACTTATTGTTTTACAGTAGCCTAGGCCTATACATGTATTTTAGCATTTTTGTTTTTTTCTCCCTTATAATACATTTCAGCTCTTAATGCCATATATATATAGCAATGATGTATATGCTCTACCGGACCTATTAGGCCTAAACAGATCGATGGGCTAACTGTCGGTCCAAAACATCAGTATAACCCTATATTCCTATAATGACCGGCCATAGCCTCCTGTGCCTCTATACGATTGTGGTCCTTGTACTGTAAAACGCCGATGAAAGTACCGTCGGTCAATAAAAAGGTACGATTTTAGTTACTGGACACCTATTTGACAGGTACCGCCAACGATTTAATACATATTTGTTTTCGGTTTCCACGCATCCAACACCAAGCTACACCCTTTTCTGGTGTATGAAACACTAATAAAGCAATGGGGACACTTTAATAATGATAATATGAGACGAAATATAAAGACAACTCGGTTGCGTTCGTTCGTGGAAGTAGCGTCGCTTTGTTTACTTTACGCTCGGAGTGACTTCCTGGTCCCGCCGCCTTGGCGGTCGACTTAAAAATGGCTAAGCTTGTTGGGTCAATTTTTTTTATAACAGAGTTATAGGGCGTGGGATACAGGACAGGGTTGAGGGGGGGCTCTGCCCCCCGTGAATTATAATAATCGTCGTCTATGTGGCCAGCAGGGGGGGGCAAGTAAAACAGCTCATTCTCGTCGAAAACCATATTTAAAAAGTTATTATAGGCTATCGTTTTCAATACTATTACCGGAACAGAAAAAGGTGTAGCTTGGTGTTGGATGCGTGGAAACCGAAAACAAATATGTATTAAATCCTCGGTGGTACCTGTCAAATAGGTGTCCACTAACTAAAATCGTACCAATAAAAATACCGATTTTCATTTGCACATTACGCATATAAAACTTTCTGTATATAACTCATTGGTATATTCATAAAGAGGAGGGGGGGGGGGGGGGGCAAAGCCACCCTCAACCCATTGTGTATCCCACATTGGAATTATAACTAGCCTAGGTTATAACCATGAAAACACTAATTTTTCAAAATTTGGAGGAAAAAACATGAAAATAAGCCGTGCGAGCCTATTCCCTATAATTGACCAAAATATAATTTACAAGTAGGCCTAGACCTAGGGCCCTAGGCTAGGCATTAACTAGGCCTAGGCTAACTAGACCAAACTGATAAATCAGTTAAAACACTAGCTTAGCCTACTGTAACACAATAGGTTAGGCTAGCTTAAAACAATCTAAAATAGCCTAGCTATCTAGGTCACATAATCCAAGAGTCAAGTAGGCTACCGGTAGGTTTAGCCTTTAGGCCTAGGAATAGGATACCCGGTACTTACACTTTTCATGAAATCCTGGCAGCAGTTTCAAGCAGGAATCTGATTATCTGCAGGATGAAAGTCCAAGGTTTCAATGTTCAGACACTGAATGCCAGTGGCAGTGTAAATAGGTCTGTGTGCACTGTGCTCAACTTAGCCTAGTCCTTAGATGATCTACTCACTAGCCTAATAAGAGTATAAAATATGGTGATTGACTAGTACTGTTACTTCTCACTGCCATTTAAGTGACTTAATTACAAGCCAGCCACCTGTGGCTGAGCAGCTGATTGCCCAGATCACATATCTCACATTTGATATATCCTACATATATAACAATAAGACACTTATGAATGACACAAGTGACTTGATAGATTGTTTCACCTTTTAAGAGGTACAATTTTCTATATATTGAGTTATTTCCAACTGTAATGTCACACTAATACACATTAGAATCCAGTCACAGTGCAGAAAAAATGGCGACTAGAATGATTTCTCAAAAAATCTCGCTCTTAACCCTGGAACTGCGGGAAGACTCTTAAGAGTTCCCCCGGCGGACTGCGGGAAGACTCTTAAGAGTCAGAAAAAAAAAATCAATTTAGCCTAAAACTGAAAAAAATATATTTTTTGTTTTTTTTATTTTATTTTTTTTTATTTATTTTTGCTCCTGGGCCATGCCAAATATCACTCCTCCACCTCCCCTCCTTCCCCAGTTTCCTCCCCTCCTTCAGTTATCACCTATTTTCCCTGTTATTCCCTTTTCCTGTGGTCTATTTTCGTGCTAACATTAGCGAGTTGGTAGCAGGGCCAGGGCGTTGTCATCACTGTTAGCAAGCGAGTGCGAGAGAGAGAGAGAGAGTATCGATCGACAGTCTCTCTCCAGAGGTGGAGGAAGGTGGTGGGCTGGGAGGTAGCCTCAGCCATACATTGTGTAACTCCCGGCCTGTATCACCGATTTTGACCATCCAAACGCTGTTTCCACTTGTTTTATTGTTGTAACAGGTCAATACCTTTATAATCCACCTATAATAGGTGCATATGGATAAGTATTAATGCTATTTATGGTAAAATAAATATTTTAGTGATGGGAACAGCTCAAATACGTCAGCACAGGAGTGTGGTGTCTCATACCCCCCATCGCACTTCAGAGGTTAATTACTATAAAAAAACAGTAATTAACAGGTTGTGTCACCACGCCTGAACCGCCTCATATTTAACACTCTGGAAAACACTTACAACGGCGTTGACACCCAAATCCAAGGTGCGCATTCTTATCTATACCCTCCTACCTAACCTGTAACCAATTTTGGGCCGTCAGCTTATAATTTTAATGGGTTTTTCAGACTTCACAGCAATTAAGAAAAAACGATTAGATTGGAGCCCTTGTTCAACTCTGGGCGGGAGGCTTCTTCTTAAGTTCTTTTTCTACTTCTCCAATAATGACAATGAACTCTCATAAGGGGATCATGTATAATATTTATTATCGTAGGATTCAGTTCTCCAATTTTGGGATCTAGTAATATCTGAAACTTGTCTCTGATATTATTTTGTCACTTATACTAAATTAGTTCGTCTATAATTTGATATGGCGAGTTCGACATTTACGAAATATGATAATGTGGCTAATTACGTTGTACTTGGAGTGTTTATGTTGAAAACAACATACCGGTATAATAAGCAATTATATATATTTTTAATCATTCAGTTACAGTTGGTTTCTATAAAACAAAATTATATTTTAGTGTAGTATTTGTCGAGATGTAAGGAGCGAATGCTTCAATCACATCAAAACAATAAGATCGCATACAGAGTCACAGAAAGGCTGATTAGCTTTTCACGACTCCAAGCTTAGCAAGAAACAAGAAACACGACTCCCAAGCTTAACTATTTGTAGGTAGGTTAGTAAATATACTTATTAGTTAATGTTCATAGATCTATTTAGCTATAAATTGTACCAAGAACGCGTGTGTTGTCCACTGCTGGGCTGGAGCAGCCCAGCTCCTCCAGGCTCCGAACGATCTCAAAATAGTAATTAACCTGACAAGCGCGATATAGACCTAGGGGCTAGGGTAGTTATTTGTGCATTTCTAGCCTTGGATTCTGACAGAATTCGTTATATTTACAATATAGAGCATGATTTGTTTTCGGTATGCTTTTATTTTACATATATGATGTATATATGAACCTTCAAGAGTGCTAAAATAAGTTGGAAAAGCATTTGGGTGGTGAAAAACGAAGATATTGGCCACCCGGTCATAATCTCAGGTGAGAGAGAGCCACAGGCAACCCTCCCCTCTCCCTGTCTGTGAGTCAACTGAGGCGAGCAGGGCGGTGTGGGCCGGTGTCTGGGTGTTACATAACGATCTTTTATGCAACCCACTTGTGCTACATTGTCGCGGGAGAGAAAAATAACCGATTAATTATGAAAATAGGTGATAATTGAGGAGGGGGGGGGGGGTAGGGGTGAATAAGGAGGGGAGGGGGGAGGGTGAGAAACACATGGATGAGTACTGGAGGGGAATTATCTCACCTAGAGCCAAATTCCTTTGTTTTGATAGGCCCTTTTTTTTTTTGGAAGGCTTTTTTTATGGTCTTGCTTCCGTGAGGCCTATCGCGTTCCCTATAGGAAGCCTTCCATGATGCCCATTGCGCTTAAGGGGTTAAGAAAATTTTCCTTCGTCGGTAGTAAGATATAAAACGACCTATTTTGGCACACTGTACGGTAGCCATGTAATAACATGGTGAACCTTCGTGAAAGTGGCGCAAAACAGCGAATTTATTGGTGGATGGTGGAAAGTTCTGGGTTTACCGGATGTTGGTACCACCTATAACATTGGTAATTTAATTCATATCTTTCTTATACCCTCTACATATGATTCGGAAAGCCTTCAGCTTTGCATATAATTATGCATATTTTGTACCTAGGTCACATAATAATACTTAATTCGAATACAGTACTTACCAAAGTCGATGTTAGGCCATCAGAATTGTCTCAATATTATCCTATTTTCACCAATTTAAGAAGCTCCTCGTTGTCATACACAACGTTCAGTTATTCACAATTGTAAATCATGTGTGGAAATGCTGATACTAAAGCTACATTCTCCATATTAGCCTGAAATATGACGAGAAACCGAAAATCTGCCATTTTTCTTCACTGAATGAGTAAGACTGGCCTCTTAGTTCTTAATCCATTACACTATTCTTCAATTATATACGAAAACTACATAAAAGCATGTCAATAAATAAATGTAACACATATTTATTACACAATTCGTGATTTATAGCCATTACTGTATTTGCAAGGTAATTACAAAAAATTACCATTAGACATCGTAGTTCGGAAAATAGCTTTGGCTTCAACTTGATACACTTATGGTGACCATATCTTACTTTGAAATATATGGAATATAACATATAAGAGGTAGATTTATGCGAAAAAGGTAGCATCAGGCCACCCAAAACAATGGTACATTTATTGACCGACCGCAAAAATCGCGTACGTTTTAATAAAAATCTGTATTTTGCCACAGGGTGCTTTTCATTCCTCAAGAATTCGAACACACTCAGCCAAAACGTTTTCAGTCCTGTCCCGGTAGCCATTTTGAATGCAGGTGATCTAGTTTTGTGAATATGAAGAAAGTTTTAGACCTTGTCCGCACCGTGAATCGGCGAATCTTGCTCTGCCTCGCAGATCTATTCACTTAATAACTTGTAGGACCTATGGAAATGCTTAAATATGATATATTTTACCTTTAAAGTGACAATTGATAGTGTGTGCTTCCAGCTGTTTTGTGTAAACAAACCGATGAAGAAAAAAAGGAAGTATAAACCCCAGCTGAAGTTGGAGGTTCGCAATTATGGTAGGTGAGACCGGAGTACTTTTATCGGCGTTTTACCTGTGCATGTGGTGGTAAGATTACGTTGGCGATTGTGGAGTCGGTACAGTAGGTTGCAGAGCTGTGGTAGTGGAGTGGTGAGCACGCTCACGTGTGAATCTGCAAGACCCGGGATCGAATCCCTGCCACGGCGGACATTTAGTGGGTGTGGTAGTACCTCCTAGCATGTTTCACATGCTTGCACCCAGTCAGGGAACATCCTGATGACGTATACATACTAAACACACATAACAAAGCCACTCCAACAGCTTCCTCTCTCTCCAACACCCCTTCTCCCCTCTGTACACGCTTCAGAAAAATAGGAAAAGTAGAATGTAAATAGGCCTAAGAGGTGCCGCTGCAAAGGCTTATCCCTCAATACTTCATCTGATCTGATCTGAGAAGTTCTGTCGCCTCACTAGGCCTATAGCCTAGTCATTTTTTCCAGCTGATGGTAATTTGAATCCTGTAGCATCTGATTTATCGATTCATACTGGAAAAATATGCTACTGCTATGTTTGCACGTCATATTATTGCCAAGTTTTCATATGGCGTTTATTATAACCGGCATCGACTACATTAAAACAACGACAACAACAATAAAAAGTCATCGGCGCGAGCTTCTGCGCATCCGCCAGGCACGTAAAAAGTCCGGAAAACGTATCGTACCTAGAAGGAGGTCTGGAGCGACTTCTACTTCTGCAGATCACACGGGAAAAATTAAGTCACATGCGCGCGCAGGGGAATCTTCTCCTGAGAGGTGCCAGAATCGATAGATAAAAATACGGGATGTGATTGAATGACCTAATATAGCAGCCCATACCACTGAAATTTCCTCTTTGGTACCGGTAATACAGTTTTGTATATTATAATGTTTGAATGGTCGTCAGTAGGTCAGAATGCTAGACCTGAGAATAAATGAAATATTAATATAACGCGTGTCACTCACCACCAACTCTATCGTGCGCACCGGACCGTCACAAAGAACTCACCGCGGCCACCGCCACTGCCGCCAGTGTTGTGTTCACATACTTAGGAGGAGGTTGTTCAAGGCCTTTCCCTAATTAGAGAGACGTAGGCCTACAGTATACTTACTGTGTATACTAGGCACATAGGCCTACGATACATAGCTTCGAATAAAGGAAACATAATGTGTGGAATATATTTGTGTGTAATTATCCTATACGAATAGAAATGTGGAAGCCTATAGGCCTAGGCCTAGACTTGAATTTCATAAAGCGACGATAGGCTGCCTATAGGCTCTTGTAACACTACTCCCAAGTACAGTACTTAAATAGGCTGCTAACTGCTAGCCTAACACACTTTCTATGCCTAGATAATTATTTCGATAATTAATATTGAAACTGGGTTAGGTAATTTTAAGGGTTAGAAGTCATAGGCTAGCCTAAATAGCCTAGCCCACTTCGATAATATTCAAGACCTTTTTCGCAGCCCTATTAGAAATAATTTATTAGGGAAAATAGGGACCAATACTCTCCATATTTTTCTCATAGTCCGCATGGAGGAATTTCGTTATCGACACTTGAAAAAACCCGATTATACCGAAAAATAACACAAAAATAATGTCCCGACCGTAAACAAAGCATTGCGCACAATGAATCCTTCGTCCTTCTTGTTTTGAAAGATGCGGTGAGTGCGATTCGCCCAATAAATGGTGCGAGCGTTAAGAGGCCTACTCACAAAAACAAAATACTGTACCGGCAACCTGTTTTTACCCCCTTACAGATCTACATATACGAGGATGACAATAAATCAAGGGCGGGTGAGGTGGGGCAACGCCCCCCCTCAACCCATCGTGTATCCAATGTACCCCACAATTTCCCTTACCTACTGTAAAAGCGCGATTCACCCAATAAATGCCGCTATTTAACGCCTTATCTTTAGATTAATGAATAATGGGTAAGTTAATGCAAATCCTCCACTCAAACCATGAAAAACAACAATAAAACACTATATTCCTTGAAAAAATATAAAGTAAACTTGGTAAATAAGGCTTTGGCAGTGAAGGACACAGGAAGGAAGCCTGAATAGCCTAGCCTACTTTAATATTTTTCTTTGCCTAACTATGCCTATCCAAAAACCCTATATTTTGGCCTAGGCCTAGAAAGTAAATTAAATTTGGCAGTGAAAGACACAGGAAGGAAGCCTAAATAGCCTAGCCTACTTTAAAAAAAAAAATTGTCTATCCAAAAGCCTAGGCCTATACAGTATTTTGGCCTAGGCTTAGAAAGTAAATTTAATTTGGCAGTGAAGGACAGTGGACACAGGAAGGAAAAGCAAAATTGTGGTTAGGCTTATGATCTAATTCTACTTGTATTTCTGAAAATAAAGCTTTATGGAAATCCTAACCAAGTAGGGAACTCTGGGAGAGAGTGATAGGCCTAAATCGCTAATGCAAGGTTTTCTCAACCGGACCATAATCCACTCAGAGATAATTGATGAAAAATCCCAATACTAGCCTAGCCTATATTTAAGTCTTGTCCTGACCTATCCCAGTACTGTATAACCGGTATTCAATATGGGCACTGCCGCCCAGCTCAGGACAGGAGCAGGGTAACAGGTTAACCTACGCCCCTAACCAAATGTAAACTCCAACCCTAACCTAATGACATACCCTGTTAACCCCTTCATTACCGGTGATGTCCTTCTCATATGCTGGAAACTATTAGATGATTTTGTTCAGCTTAGGAAGGATTTGTGATAGCCAAAAGGATTAAAGGAGATAGTCTGTAGCCTATTAATAATTAATTGCTAGAGGTCCTTCCTAAGCCGAATAAAATAATTATTATTTGCCAGCATATAACAAGAACTTCACCATTACAGAAGGAGTTAATATGTCCCCTGCTGGTAATATATATGATGATAATGATGACAGTAAGTCATAGGTGGTGAGGGAGCAACCCATTATTTAGCAGTGGGATACAAGAAAAAGTAGGGGGGCACTGCCCCCCCATAACTTATTGTTATCAGATCAGATCAGATGTTGTTCGGGAAGTAATGCCTTAACAACGGCACTTCCCTGAGAGGTTCTTGTAATTTTCCTTTTGTGACGTGCTCTGTTACATTATATTGTATTTCTTTTTCTTTTTTTCTATATGTTGCATTATAATCTATTTCTTCTTATTCCAGCTCCTTCATTTTCTTGGTTCTTGTTCTCCACATACCATATAACATCTTCTTCACTCGTTCCTGGTTTTCTTCTTTGAACAGTAGATTTCCTATCACTTGGTTTTCCTCCTCACCGTAAGGTTGTTGTAGCGCTGTTTCCTTTACTCTCTCCTCTATATATATATATAGGGCACCATAAAATAAAGTGTTTGATGTCCTCTATCTCAGCATTACATAGTAAGCATTTTATATCTCCTCCTACATGCCTGTTCCTGTCTCTTAAATTTAAATTATTCGTTCTACACCTATATAATATGACTGAAGCTTCTGTATTATCATAAAGTTCTTCTTCTCCCTTTATTTCTGATTTAAAGGCCCTGTATATTTCTAAACTGCTTTTCTCCCCTAGCTCTTCCTGCCATTTCCTTGTATCCCAATTTTTAACTTTCTTCTTAATTTCTTTCTTCAGTATACTCGCTAAATCTGTTTCTCCTAAATTTAAAATGTTTATATATTTTCTAATTTCCATTGTCCATGGATCTTTTTTGTTGTTTAATTTTTCTTCCGTTATTCTTCTAAGTAAATCATTACTGTCTTCTCCTCTTAAATATTTTAAATATTTTATACTTCCTTCCATAATTCTTGCTTCCATTGTGGATGCTCCTATCTCCCCTCTCAGGGTCACTTTTTGTGCATATCTCGGTGCCCCTAATATTTGTCTAAATACCCTATTTTCAATATTTTGTAACTTGTTTATTTCTGTTTTTGTAAATCCTATTATGCTTGAGCCATACAGGACCATCATCATCATAGAGGATCATCATACAGTATCAACAAGGGGCAAATAACAACTGGCCGCGAGATCATTTAAAAAAAAAAAAACCCAGACAAATTAGATGCGAACATAGGCTAGGCAGCTAGGCCTAGCTGCGAATGTACGACGCCGCGTGTAAACAAGCTACTAAGTGACAGTACCGTACGCCTGCTTATGCAACCCTTGCCAAAAAATATAATAGGATACCATTACAGTATTTGGTTCTATATACACCTAGACCTGGGCTATTCTTAACCCCTGTCAAATGGGAATATTTGTAACTTCTACCTGGCAGGCGGTCATATTTACCCTAAATGAGCTTCATTCCATGCTCTTTTTCATGCATAAACAAGAGCCAGAACGTAATACAATTATGTATCTGTGAAAGGGCGATAATAGAGCTTTCCAATGACGCCTGAATCACCCTTGTATTCCACAACCAGTAACAAAACAATTTACCCAATGCTGGTCATGGGATACAATAATAGGTTGAGGGGGGCTTTGCCCACCTCACCCTTAGGAACTTTGATGGACAGACCATAGATAGGGTAAAGAAGATAATATATAATTTTTGGAGGATAAGATAAAAATCATACTGAACATAAAGTCAAAACAAAACAAAACAAAAAGGCAAAAGGGAGGTGCCGTTGTAAAGGCCTAGCTTCCCGCCCAACAACTGAACTGTGAATCATACGCCTGACAACGAAATTCATTAGTGTTTTATGACGCCAGGAGAAGATTGAGAAGATTAAGAAGTTAATGTGAAATCAAAAGGTGGCATAAAAAACGCCTATAATTAACAACAAATTTAACTACAACATCATGGTAATAGCCGAGTAAGCAGGATGGAGAGATAGCAATTTAGTATCACCTGGACAAAACAGAGTATAGGCTAGTCACTGTAACCCGCGATATTCATAGACTCGATAATGTTAGGTGCACAAAATTTGCATATTTCTACCAACAGATGTGTGATTGTGAGGCTTAGGGTGCAGTAGTTTGACACGATTTGTTGGTTAGGAATGTATTGTTTCTGCATATCTTCAAACTTTACCGTGTGTGTGTGTGTGTGTGTGTGTATGTGTATGTATGTGTTGGGGGAGAGGATTCAGGGTGACAAAATTTAATAATGTTTTAAGACGGAGTTGAAAGTCACAATGCTTGTCTCGGGCGGCATAATGTGCAGGGGTTGGGCATGAGGGATTAATGATTAGGCTAGGCCATTAACCCTTGTCTATCGGGGCCCGACTTAAGTCTGTATCGAAAAATTTGGACTATGTGGCGGGGCCCGACTTAAGTCCGAGTGCAATTTTGGCGCAATATTGGCTCTGAGAGAGAGACGAGTGACGGGAGGAGCATGGGTTACCTCATGACCGCTCGCCACGGTCGCCGTGGACCAACTGAGATGTACTCCACTTACATCCACCCTCACTCCCTCGCTACATACGTAATTATATAAAGAAATTACCGTATTTTAGCAATTTTGCCCTTCGGTTGCACGATCGTAGAAGGATGGTTCGGGTGTATTTACCTAATTGTTTCCCTAATTATAGTTTACAGGAGTTGAGCTAAGCTCGTGTTGTCCCGTCTCTCAGTCTACTTTTTATCCAATTTTTTCTTGAAAATATGGATGTTCCTTGCCCCTACCACCTCCTCCTCCAGCCCATTCCATTTGTCAATACATCTATAGGGGAAGCTAAACTTCCTGATATTGTTCTTGCAGGTAGGTCTTTTTACTTTGTAGCTGTGGCCTCTAGTTATTCCTGTATCCATAATTAACATATCCTCCCTATCCAGCCTCTCCAGTCCCCGGGTGCATTTGTACATCATTATCATGTCTCCCCTCTCTCTCCTCTCTTTTAAACTTGGTAGATTTAATTTGTCTAGCCTCCCTTCATATGGCAGTTCTCTGAGACTTGGAACCAATCTAGTAACTGCTCTCTGGATTCTTTCTAACTTGTGAATATGCTTCTTTAGATGCGGGGACCACACCACTGCTGCATACTCCAATCTTCGTCTAATCATACTCTTCATAATTTTCGCTACCATGGTCTCATCCAAGTAGTTCAGAGCAACTTTCATATTCCTGGCCATTGCATACATTCCGCTAAAGAGCTTGTTAATATGTTTCTCTGGCGACAAATTATCTTGTATAATCAACCCAAAATCCTTTTCTTTTTCGGCCTTGCTAATTATATTATCTCCCATCCTGTACTCCCAATTTGGTCTATTCACACTTCTTCCCATATTTAACACATGGCATTTACTTATATTAAATTTAATTTTCCACTTGGTGCTCCATTCATATATTCTATCTAAATCCCCTTGCAGCTCCTCACAACTACTTTTATTTGTTATTTGTCTCATAATTTTTACGTCGTCTGCAAACATTGACATGTAGGAATTTATGCCTATCGGCAGGTCATTCACGTACATAAGGAACATGGGAGGTGCCAACACAGATCCCTGCGGCACACCACTCTCAACTTTCCGCCACGATGAGTAAGTTCCTCTCATATTGGTCCTCATTTCCCTATCTGTTAGATAGCTCTCCATCCATTTCAGCAAACTCCCCCTGACACATCCTAGCGTCTCAAGCTTAGATAACAATCTCTCATGTGGTACCTTATCGAATGCTTTGGAAAGGTCTAAGTAGACGCAGTCCACCCATCCGCCTCTTTCTTGGAGTACATCTATCACCCTACTGTAATAACATAGCAAACTGGTAACACAAGATGTCCCTTCTCTGAATCCAAATTGCTTTGGGGTTATTATCTTCTTTCTCTCCAACATTTTCATCCATCTCTTCCTAATTAGCTTTTCACAAATCTTGCATACAATACTAGTAAGTGAAACTGGTCTATAGTTTAGAGGGTCCTCAGGGTTTCCATTCTTGTATATCGGGATGATATTAGCTCTTTTCCATTCAACAGGAACCTGTCCTTTATCTAAGGAAGCTTGAATTATGTCCCTCACTGGCTCCACTAATTGCTCTGCACACTGCTTTAAAACCCAGGCAGACACTTCATCCGGTCCCATAGCTTTCCTTACTTCAAGTCCTCTCATCGCAGATAACAGCTCATCTCTAGTTATTTCAATCTTACTAAGACCACTCTCCAGTACTCCCGCCTGTGGTTCGTCAAAACCTTCCTCTCTAGTAAAAACTGACCCCAATTTGTTATTCATTACCTCACACATGTCCGATACATTTTCATACGTCCTAGCATCAACTCTTAATTTAGTAATTTGTTTCTTTACCTTCAACTTACTGTTTATATATTTATAAAATAATCTAGGGTCACTTTCACATTTATTTACTATGTTCTTCTCATAGTTCATTTTAACTTGCCTAATTATGTTAACATATCTATTCCTCCTGTTTATATTTATTCCGATTACTCTCAGTGTTCCTTCTTCTTAACCCGGGAACTGCGGGGAGACTCTTAAGAGTTCCCCCGGCGGACTGCGGGAAGACTCTTGAGAGTAAGTAAAATAAAAAATCAACTTTTGACATCGGGAAAAAAAAAAAAAAAAAAAAAAAATTTTTATTTTTTTTTGGCCCCTGGGCCATGCAAAATCTCAGTCCTCTACCTCCCCTCCTTCCCCACTTTCCTCCTCTCCTTCAGTTATCACCTATTTTCCCTATTATTCCCTTATTCTGAGGTATATTTTCGTGCTAACATTAGCGAGTTGCAAGCAGGGTGTTGTCATCACTGATGGCAAGCGAGTGCAAGAGAGAGAGAGAGAGTATCGATCGACTGTGTCTCAGTGGCCTTGGGGGAAATTGGCGGGAAAGCAGTTTGCCTCGCCCATACATTATACAACTCGCGGGCTATATCTCCGATTTTGACCATCCAAACGCTGTTTTCACTCGTTTTATTGTTGTTTCAGGTTAATACAGTCAGCCCCCCCAATACGCGATTCCACAATTCGCGAAAACCCTAATACACGAGTGACCCCTCGAAAATAACATTAATTAATTAAACATTAATTACGCGAGGTGGTACCACAATACACGAATCGAGAGCTAAGAAGGGGCCAAATCCGCTATTCCCGCTTGATACGCGAGCACGTCTACGTTTCGCGAGGCCCAGGAGTAGCTCTGAAAAAAGAAGAAGACGGGCATACGCCTGCCTTCCCTCCCGCTTACCCTCCCTCCCTCCCTCCCACAGTCCCGCTCAAGCGTCATAGCCGTGCGGAGTGACCAAACGTTTGTAGTGCCTGCCACTTTTTTCGCCATGCCACGCCAATATAAGAAGATAACACACAAAATGAAGGTGGAAGTGTTGGATAGCAAGAAAAAAGGAGAAGGAAACTGTGCAATAGGCTTGTCAGAGTAAACTGTTTGTACGATTTGGTCAGGGAGGGAGAAGTTGGAGAAAATCGTGAAGTCCTACGGTCCTAGTCCTAGCCTATCTTTTAAGGTAAGGTTTCATATTTTTATTCATTGTTCTTATTATATATAAGATATAGACTGTACTGTAGAGCCAAAAATGTCGAAAATAAGGCCAAAATTTTTGAAAATAGGCCATAATTGAGAGATGTCACCCATATCTAATTATTCCTATTTAAAGTTAGGTCCACAATACGCGGATTCCCAATACGCGATGCCTCCTGTCGCCCCTATTCTCGCGTATTGGGGGGGCTGACTGTACCTTTATAATCAACCCATAATAGGCGCATATGGATAAGTATTAATGCTATTAATGGTACAATGAATATTTTAGTGACGGAAACACCTCAAATACGTCAGCACAGGGGGACGTTTTCAATTACCCCCATGCGCACTTGTTAGGTTAATCTAGCCCAAGCTGCATCATGCCTACCCAAAGCTCTTTTGCATTTCAAATTAAACCAATCGTTCTGCTTAGTAAAATTTCCAGTTTTATATCTTGGGACAAACAGATTGGTTCCTACTCTATAAATTTCGAGGAATCTACTATATTTACCTTGTACGTCCTGTTCCTTAAAAATAAGATCCCAATCTACTCCCTCTAAATATTTGTTCAAGGATACATAATCAGCTTTACTATAATTTAATCTGTCATTTATGTAGCTATTGTCTAATCTACTGGCATTACTCGAGGTCAACTTCCATTTTAGTAATAGGTGATCACTTTTACCTACAGGACATAGATAGTTTAGAAGGTTCGTTATTACCCCTCATTCTTGTATTTTCCTTCACATGTTGTGCAAGTACATTTTCCGTAACCAACTCCACTAGCCGACTTCCCCAAGATCTCTGATTTGGCCCTGCATCTCCCGATTCCCAATCAACCTCACTACAGTTGAAATCTCCTACCAAGATCAATCGATTCTTCCTTAAAAGCATTCTTCTCAACGACTGAATCATATCCTCTACCATCTCCTCAAACTCCAACTCCCTCCATGCTCTGGTCTTTGGTGGCATGTAAGCTACTGCTATGTCTAGCTTTTTTCCTTCTATATCATTGAGTTCAACTGCCATTATTTCTGCCTTGTCATTATTTAACTCCACGTGCTTTGCTGTCATAGGGTTCTTAACCCGGGAGCTGCGGGAAGACTCTTAAGAGTTCCCCTGGCGGACTGCGGGAAGACTCTCCTGAGTAAGTAAAATTAAAAATCAACTTTTGACATAAAAAAAAAAAAATATTTTTTATTTTTATTTTTTTATTTTTTTATTTTTGTTTGGCCCCTGGGCCATGCAAAATCTCAGTCCTCTACCTCCCCTCCTTCCCCACTTTCCTCCTATCCCTCAGTTATCACCTATTTTCCCTATTATTCCCTTATTCTGAGGTATATTTTCGTGCTAACATTAGCGAGTTGCAAGCAGGGTGTTGTCATCACTGATGGCAATCGAGTGCAAGAGAGAGAGAGAGAGTATCGATCGACTGTGTCGCAGTGGCCTTGGGGAAAATTGGCGGGAAGGTAGCTTGCCTCACCCATACATTATACAACTCGCGGGCTATATCTCCGATTTTGACCATCCAAACGCTGTTTTCACTCGTTTTATTGTTGTTTCAGGTTAATACCTATATAATCAACCCATAATAGGCGCATATGGATAATTATTAATGCTATTAATGGTACAATGAATATTTTAGTGACGGAAACACCTCAAATACGTCAGCACAGGGGGAGGTTTTCAATTACCCCCGTGCGCACTTCAGAGGTTAACTAATACTGCCACTCCACCTCCCCTTTTACCCTTCCTGTCATTGGAAAGCTCAATTTACGCCCTTTCAGGGATACATACTTGTATTATGCTCTGGGTCTTGTTTATGCATGAAAAAGAGCACAGAAACAACCCCATTTATGTTTTAAAAAAAAAAAACGCTGAGCGGCACAGTGAAATATACTCCACCACCCGCTCTTAAGGTGTTAAGCCGGTATCACACGATAGCTTTTATAGTCAACATTCGATGATCAACATTTTTCTGGCAACATTTCTGGGATATCTTGCACTGGCATCAGAAACTAGACTGATGGTAGATGAATTTAGGTGACCGAAATATTGTAATTGTTGACCTAAGCTGCCAGACCAGTGTTGAGGGAAATAGTGCTCGTGTGATACCGGCTTTAGGGATGGGATCAAAATTACTAGATTAGGGTACTGGTGATCCTATCATATCTCGTAGGGCAATCTGAGGTTATCTGCCCACTTGCGAATTTCAGGCTATAATCCTAAGGAAGTTGGAGCCGTAAGGGTGCTGTACAACTCGTAATCTGGCGGAACGAGTAAACTCGTACTAACTTGCCTAATCAACTCGTACCGGT
The DNA here is from genome assembly GCA_037953745.1 of Lithodes maja. NCBI lineage: Eukaryota > Metazoa > Arthropoda > Malacostraca > Decapoda > Lithodidae > Lithodes > Lithodes maja. The sequence goes on along the minus strand of JBAKBP010031181.1, from coordinate 5,117 downwards.
ACCACAAACCTTGAAAACGACCCTTCTATTTGCTGTATTATATATATATTTTTTCTATGTGATTGAGGGAGGCAAAAGGCAGAACTGCCTATAGCGAGTGCCTCCCCCATAGTTGAAAGAGTGACAGGGCCAAAATCAAGGGATGTTCGAGCCAAAATGCCTGGACACACAGAGTTTGAAGCAATTTAAGTCATAGGAAGAGGGAAAGACTGATTCTGGGAGAGAGTTCCAGAGCTCAGCTGTTGAGTAGAAGAAAGTTTGAGAGTAATGTTTCACTCTCGGGTTGGAGAGTTGCACAGAGTAGGGGTGGGATTGAGTTACAAGACGGGTACCACGTGCCCTACGTAAAGGAGGTGGTATACACTGAAAGTTCTGAGGAACACTGGTATAATTTATTATAGCCTAGGCCTTAATAGTAGGCCTACTATACTCTATTTGTTTCCAGCTAATGGTAAATTGAATCCCTTAGTAGCTGATTTGTCGATAGTTAATGGAAATATATGAAACTACTATGGCTGTGTGTCGTATTAATGCCAGTTTTCACAATTAACATCATATTTCGCAACAAAATCTACCTTATAGCCGAGTAAGAAAGATAGAAACATGATCATTTACCCTCAGCTGGAAAAATTAGGCTATATATATTCTTTTAGTTATTGCTTTGATAGGATTTTGTTTGATTACCGTCTTGTTTATAATACGATACTCTATCTCAAGGTGCCATTTCCCGACCCATAGCGGTAGGCAATGGGGAGGCCATGTACAGTTGGCCTAATAAGTGATGACTCGGCTCTAAGTATATTTTGATCTATAATTGGTATTAGCAATGTCTAAAACTTGATTTATTCGTTTCGAGTGAGATATACAAGCATGTTCCTACACTTAACCACCCTATTCAACATCTGGCAGACATTAATACAGCACACAGCGAGCCAAACGTAATGACAGCTGAGACATGACTTATTAGCGCCACTGTACGTAGCCCTAAACCTACCATCTGCGCATGCGTGTGAAGTTATGCCCTGCCCCCGAAAAACTAATATTATGTTAGATTAACCTAACCTAACCTAATGTATCCATTCCGAGGGATATATTAGGTTAGGTTAATCTAATCTAATATAATATTTATTGTTAGGGGCCAAAGCATAAACATATACGCATGCACAGATGGTAGGGTTTAGGCCAGGCAATGTGGCCCGTTATACAGTATATATATTTTACTGGTAGCCTACGTCCACTGTCCCAAGCTATCATTATCATGGAACTACAGTAGTAGCCTCCTAATATCCTGTAAAATTAATATATGGTCCTAAGGCAGCCTGGATGACCTAGATGTGAGTGAATTTGTGTTTTTATCTGTGTTTGGTCGTGGTTTTATGTTGTTTTTGTGTTTTCCCTGTTCTTGCTCTGTCTTGAGTCGGCCACCCCCAAGAAAAAAGGAAAACAAATAATCAAATAGAATTAAATATAAAATAAAAATTGGAAAACATGGGGATTGGGCCTGAGCATATATACCCGGTAGATAGATAGAAGGCAGCCTTGGGTTGCAACATCTGATACATTATATCATGGACTTAGTGCCAGAATAATAACGAGCCTAATACTCGTCATAGGCTATGGCTAAGTCATAAGCTTTGTCATATTAGGCTACCATACAAAAACAAGAACTTAATATTTGGCTGTTGTAATATTTGTCTCTTCGTAGCGCAATGCACTGAATTTCGGTGTGAGCATCCTAGGTTCGAATCCCTGGACTGCCACATGTATTTGTTGATTTCAATAATTGAGTTTAGAAGTAAAGTCGGTTGGTGGAGGGAACATAATTATTCATATAGCTGCCACAGTTCGTGTAGCCTAGTCGCCGTTGTTGTAAAGGATTATCCCTCAATACCTTCACCTGACCTGACCTGTTTGTCCCTGGTGGCTTTTGTTTGAAACGAAGATAGTGCATGTTTTGAAACTAATTGTAGTTGTACGGCCACGAATTGCCTATTTGCGAGTTTCAGGCTAGAAGGAAGTTGGACTGATGAACATAGATATTTAACAAAAAAGTAATAATAATGATGCATGTTTCTGGGGAATTGAAAGAATGTTGAATTTGATTTGGTGTATTTATAAATTCACTACAGCCGTATTTTAGCTAATAATCCTAAATATCGATATCAACATCTACTACTTCCTTATAGGCCGATTGTGCCTCTTTCAACAAATGAGGGATGAAGATACACAGTTTAGATTTTCTCGTCCACAGCGTTGATTAAGTATATACAGTATACTGGTCTCTTTTAGTCGTAACTGGTATGTAATCTGAAGTCCGAGGATTCCAACCTGTCTGTAAACTGCCTGGCACTAATGAAAGGAACAGCCGTTGCCGTGAATATGAGTAGGCTACCTGCACCTGGTATGATAGCGCGGAATTTCGACAAGAGTATCCTAGGTTCGAGTCCTTGGAGTGCCACATGTATTTGTTGATTTCATTAATTGAGTTTAGAGGTGAAGTTGGTTGATGGAAAAAACATAATTATCAAGCGGATAGTTTGCCAAATTGCTGCCTCAAAGTCACACACAATTTCGTCAACATTTGGGGAGCTGGGGAGGGCGGACATTAAATTAATAGCACTGATATAATCAATGGGCATACTTGAAATTAATTATGATCCCCGGAAAATGTATTTTTCCCATTGTCCAACGATCTTAAAACTGTCTTGATAGCGTAATGCATAAATGCGCGGAATTTCGGTGTGAGTATCCTAGGTTCGAGTCTGCATGCATTTGTTGATTTTATTAATTGAGTTTAGAAGTGAAGTAAAATATAACACTCAGATGTAGGCCTATGTCATTTTCAGAGTTTAAAAACAAAAAATTCATTATTTGCCTTGGGATACAGGATGGGTTGAGGGGGGCTTTGTCCCCCTCAACCCCCATGATTTATTAAAATCAGCATCTATTTTGACAGTAAGGGGATTACCGGTAATTAATAAGAGTTTTACCGCCGTCAATAGGGATAATTTTTTTTTTTTTTTTCGTACAGTGCTTTATATAATGCACATAAAATGTAAATTAATCCGGTGGTTGAAGCAAATTTTAATATGATCTTTGCAACATCCTTATTCTATAATAGCCTTCAAATATAGATAAATTATTAGTGGTAGTTTCGGTTACAAGTAGGCTACCGTGTGTTGTTCTGATAGAATGTAGGGGGATTGTTAGTGGGAGTTGGAACAAAGAGGGTTTGGGTTGTGAAGAGCGAGTTGTGGAGGAGTGGTGATGTTTGTTACTGAGATTAGGAAGGGGGGTTAGGAAAGTGGGTTTACAAAAGTGCCACATGTATTTGTTGATTTCATTAATTGAGTTTAGATGTGAAGTTGGTTGGTGTAAAAAACAATAATTCATTCTGGTTCAGGAGCAATTTATAGCGAGGCCTTCGTAAGGGTTAAGTGCCCCATTAATTACTCCTTCCATTCGTCTATACATTAGGCTACCATAGTGCAGTTGGCATATATGTACACATGCTCAGATTAATATGCAGGATTCGAAACTGCATAATAAATCGTAGGTTTGTGCATAGGCCTACTTATTTAACTGTTTTGATAGCGTAATGCATAGTGCGCGAAATTTCCGATGTGATTATCCTGGGTTCGAGTCCTTGGAGTGCCACATGTATTTGTTGATTTCATTAATTGAGTTTAGATGTGAAGTTGGTTGGTGTAAAAAACATAATAATTATGTGATGTTCAGTTCAAGCAGAGTGTCAAACGAACGCAGAGTCTAGTTTTGTTGCCTGTATTATTGTAGGCTATAGCTAAAAGTACCGGTATGGTTTTTAGTGTAGATTATAAAAATACCAAAACAATGCTATATTTCACGTTATTCAGGATCGCGCCCACGCTCGGCGCAGTAAAGGTTTTTCACAAGCACTGAGGCGTTACCGTCCCTCATGAGCAAGGGGATGGGGTAGTAGTACAGGACCCCAATGGAAATACGCCTAATCGGCCTTATTGGGCTATCCTTAGCTGGCTTAGCATGCGCTAGCTTTAAGAACTATTATTATTATAATACTCTAGTCCTTTTTGAGTTATGAGAGGTTAGGGGTTACAATTTCTGCCTAACATAGAATGAACGGATTTATAGTGGGATTAGGAAGGGGTGTTAACTCATACAGTACAGTCGCGCTAATAAGTCATGTCCCACCTGTCATTACGTTTGGCTTTCTCTGTGCAGTATTTATGTCTGTCAGATGTTGAATAGGGTGGGTAAATGTAGGAACATGTTTGTATATTTCACTCGATATGAAGAAATGATGCTTAGATATTGCTGATACCAATTATGAATCAAAACATTCTTGGTGCCGAGACATCACTTATTAGCGCGACTGTACCAGCAACGTGTGTTAGATATTATTGTAGCTGTATTTATACAATATTATGCAGCTTAGAAAGGATCTGTGGTAGTTCTAAGGGCTGGTTGAGATATATTGTTGAAGCCTTATTATTGCTAGACGTACTTCCTATGCTGAATATAATCGTCTACTAGTTGCCAGAATATGATAAAAAGGACGCCCCTGGTACTGCAGGGGGTTAACACTATCTGGTGCAACGTCTTGGGGGTTATTATGGTGTTTTGTTTAATTATTATTGAGGGTTTTATTTGTTTTAGCCATTTTTCAACAATGTGTTTTAGTTAACCCCTAGACTTAGAAACACGCCTCTCCAGACCCCCTTCAAACTAAAAAAACGTCCCCCAGACCCCCTTCAAGCTAAATATGTATATTTTTCGGTAGAAAAAATTTCCCGGCCAAAGGCTGATTTCTCCAAAATTCCAGGCTCGCTATCGCTCGCCCAGGAATAATCGACACCTTATTGGGTTGAAGCATCTTATAATCGCCAAACTAATGAGGTGAAACGTCTTATAATCGCCAAACTAATGAAGTACATATACATATAAATAAGTAATCCTCTTCGAGTATCTATACAAAATACAATTAAATATAATTAACCCGGGGAGCTGCGGGGAGACTCTTAAGAGTTCCCCCGGCGGACTGCGGGAAGACTCTCTGGAGTAACGCTTTTGAACGCGTACCAAAACCGCGCGTAAATAGTCAGACGGCTGAAAATTGG
>JBAKBP010031180.1:0-24759 GCA_037953745.1 Lithodes maja | reverse complement strand
GTACAGGCAGCTTTGCGGGAGACACGTGTTACAGGCAGCTTTGGTGGAGACATGTGTTACAGGCAGCTTTGGGGGAGACACGTGTTACAGGCAGCTTTGGTGGAGACACGTGTTACAGGCAGCTTTGGGGGAGACACGTGTTACAGGCAGCTTTGGGGAGACACGTGTTACAGGCAGCTTTGGTGGAGACACGTGTTACAGACAGCTTTGGGGGAGACACGTGTTACAGGCAGCTTTGGGGGAGACGCGTGTTACAGGCAGATTTGGTGGAGACACGTGTTACAGGCAGCTTTGGTAGAGACACGTGTTACAGACAGCTTTGGTGGAGACACGTGTTACAGGCAGCTTTGGTGGAGACACGTGTTACAGACAGCTTTGGTGGAGACATGTGTTACAGGCAGCTTTGGGGAGACGCTTGTTACAGACAGCTTTGGGGGAGACACATGTTACAGGCAGCTTTGGGGAGACGCGTGTTACAGGCAGCTTTGGCGGAGACACGTGTTACAGGCAGCTTTGGGGAGACGCGTGTTACAGGCAGCTTTGGTGGAGACACGTGTTACAGGCAGCTTTGGTGGAGACGCGTGTTACAGGCAGCTTTGGGGGAGACGCGTGTTACAGACAGCTTTGGGGGAGACATGTGTTACAGGCAGCTTTGGGCGAGACGCGTGTTACAGGCAGCTTTGGGGGAGACACGTGTTACAGGCAGCTTTGGGGGAGACATGTAACACAGCTTTGGTGAAGACACGTGTTACAGGCACCTTTGGGGGAGATGTGTGTTACAGGCAGCTTTGAGGGAGACACGTGTTACAGGCAGCTTTGGGGGAGACATGTAACGCAGCTTTAGTGGAGACACGTGTTACAGGCAGCTTTGGGGGAGGCGCGTGTTACAGGCAGCTTTGGGGGAGACACGTGTTACAGGCAGCTTTGGGGGAGACATGTAACACAGCTTTGGTGGAGACACGTGTTACAGGCAGCTTTGGTAGAGACCCGTGTTACAGGCAGCTTTGGGGGAGACACGTTTTACAGGCAGCTTTGGGGGAAACACGTGTTACAGGCAGCTTTGGGGGAGACACATGTTACAGGCAGCTTTGGGGGAGACATGTGTTACAGGCAGCTTTGGGGGAGACACGTGTTACAGGCAGCTTTGGTGGAGACACGTGTTACAGGCAGTTTTGGGGAGACACGTGTTACAGGCAGCTTTGGGGGAGACACATGTTACAGACAGCTTTGGGGGAGACACATGTTACAGACAGCTTTGGGGGAGACACATGTTACAGGCAGCTTTGGGGGAGACACGTGTTACAGGCAGCTTTGGGGGAGACGCGTGTTACAGGCAGCTTTGGGGGAGACACGTGTTACAGGCAGCTTTGGGGGAGACACGTGTTACAGGCAGCTTTGGGGGAGACACATGTTACAGGCAGCTTTGGGGGAGACACGTGTTACAGGCAGCTTTGGCGGAGACGCGTGTTACAGGCAGCTTTGATGGAGACACGTGTTACAGGCAGCTTTGGGGGAGACGCGTGTTACAGACAGCTTTGGGGGAGACGCGTGTTACAGGCAGGTTTGGCGGAGACACGTGTTACAGGCAACTTTGGCGGAGACGCGTGTTACAGGCAGCTTTGGGGGAGACACGTGTTGCAGGCAGCTTTGGGGGAGACACGTGTTACAGGCAGCTTTGGGGGAGACACGTGTTACAGGCAGCTTTGGGGGAGACACGTGTTACAGGCAGCTTTGGGGGAGACACGTGTTACAGGCAGCTTTGGGGGAGACACGTGTTACAGGCAGCTTTGGGGGAGACACGTATTACAGGCAGATTTGGGGGAGACGGGTGTTACAGGCAGCTTTTGGGGAGACACGTGTTACAGGCAGCTTTGGGGGAGACGCGTGTTACAGGCAACTTTGGGGGAGACACGTGTTACAGGCAGCTTTGGGGGAGACACGTGTTACAGGCAGCTTTGGGGGAGACGCGTGTTACAGGCAGCTTTGGGGGAGACGAGTGTTACAGGCAGCTTTGGGGGAGACGCGTGTTACAGACAGCTTTGGCGGAGACGCGTGTTACAGGCAGCTTTGGGGGAGACGCGTGTTACAGACAGCTTTGGGGGAGACGCGTGTTACAGGCAGCTTTGGGGGAGACACGTGTTACAGGCAGCTTTTGGGGAGACACGTGTTACAGGCAGCTTTGGGGGAGACGCGTGTTACAGGCAGCTTTGGGGGAGACGCGTGTTACAGGCAGCTTTGGGGGAGACACATTTTACAGACAGCTTTGGCGGAGACGCGTGTTACAGGGAGTTTGGGGGAGACGCGTGTTACAGACAGCTTTGGGGGAGATGCGTGTTACAGGCAGCTTTGGCGGAGACGCGTGTTACAGGCAGCTTTGGGGGAGACGCGTGTTACAGACAGCTTTGGGGGAGACGCGTGTTACAGGCAGCTTTGGCGGAGACGCGTGTTACAGGCAGCTTTGCGTTTTGCCTCCTCCATTAACCCGGGAGCTGCAGGAAGACTCTTAAGAGTTCCCCGGCGGACTGCGGGAAGACTCTCCTGAGTAAGTAAAATAAAAAATCAACTTTTGACATCGAATTTTTTATTTTTTTTTTATTTTTATTTTTTTTTATTTTATTTTTTTTTTTGGCCCCTGGGCCATGCAACATCTCAGTCCTCTACCTCCCCTCCTTCCCCACTTTCCTCCTATCCCTCAGTTATCACCTATTTTCCCTATTATTCCCTTATTCTGAGGTATATTTTCGTGCTAACATTAGCGAGTTGCAAGCAGGGTGTTGTCATCACTGATAGCAATCGAGTGCAAGAGAGAGAGAGAGAGTATCGATCGACTGTGTCGCAGTGGCCTTGGGGAAAATTGGCGGGAAGGTAGCTTGCCTCACCCATACATTATACAACTCGCGGGCTATATCTCCGATTTTGACCATCCAAACGCTGTTTTCACTCGTTTTATTGTTGTTTCAGGTTAATACCTTTATAATCAACCCATAATAGGCGCATATGGATAATTATTAATGCTATTAATGGTACAATGAATATTTTAGTGACGAAAAACCTCAAATACGTCAGCACAGGGGGAGGTTTTCAATTACCCCCGTGCGCACTTCAGAGGTTAACATGGAAAAGAAAAAAGAAACTAGTGTAATCAGATCCATCATATACCACTAGTCTACAGCACCTCTTATATCTGCCATTGCAGAGAGTTGTTGGTAAGCCATGATGGGTAAGGGGAGATGGGCGTATTGATTTGATTATTGTTTTGTAATTCTTATCATTTTTTAGTTTCCTCCTTAGACCTCCATCAAGCTGTAGAAAACACCCCCTCGACCTCCCTTCAAGATTAATTTGTAAATTTTTCGGTAGAAAAATGTCTTGGCCAAAGGCTGGTTACTCTTAGAATTACAGGCTTGCTATCGCTCGCCATGAAAAAAATCGACAACTAAATGGCACGAAAGTTCTTTATAATCACAAAGAAATGGGGTATAAAGTTTTAAAATCGCCAAACTAATGGGTCGAACGTCTTAAAATCTAAAAACCAATGGGACTAAACACGAGGGAGAAGGGGGGGCAGAAAACCCGGTCCATCCCCCCTTAATAAGAATAGCCTACTAATACAAAATACAAAAGTTGTGTCAAGTCTGTGTTATATTTACAGCCTTGGTAAGGGGAGAGGGGCGTATTTATTACCTCATTTATGTATTTTTGTTTATTTTTGTTTATTTTCTCCATAGACCTTCATCAAGCTTAAAAAACACCCCCCAAGACACGTGATAAAGATAAATTGTACATTTTTCGATTGAAAAATATCCTGGCCGAAGGCCGGTTTCTTTAAAGTTACAAGCTCGCTATCGCTCGCCTGGAAAAAAATCGACATCTAAATGACACAAAAAGTCTTAATATTGACAAAGAAAGGAGGCGAAAAGTCTTAAAATCGCCAAACTAATAGGGCGAAATCATAAAATCTGAAAACTAATGTGGCTAAAGATGAGGAAGAGGAGGGACCAGAAAACGACTCATCTCCCCTCAAAGAAGATATGGTCATCGATGTGCAAGATATGTTTTGCCTTAATGATGTAACAGTACAGTCGTGAGCCATAGTAAGTGTACAGTCGCGCTAATAAGTCATGTCTCGACACCAAGTATGTTTTGATCAATAATTGGTATCAGCAATATCTAAGCTTCATTTCTTCATATCGAGTGAAATATACAAACATGTGCCTACACTTACCCACCCTATTCAACATCTGACAGACATTAATACAGCACAGAGCAAGCCAAGCGTAATGGCAGCTGGGACATGACTTATTAGCGCGACCGTACACTCATCTCAATCTCTGAACCTTTAAGGGGAGATTTCCACTTGAGGGATTTTTTGTCTGGTCCCCTTTCTCCCTCATGCTTAACCCCATTGATTTTGAGATTTTAAGATGTTCGTCCCATTAGTTTGGCGATTTTAAGAACTTTCACCCCATTTCTGCCAATTTCAAGACCTTTCATGCCATTTAGGTGTCGATTTTTTCCTGGGAAGCGAGAGCGAGCCTGTAATTTTTCTACCAGGAAATGTACACATTTATTTTGCAAGGGGGTCTAGGGGGTGTAATTTTAAGCTTGATGGAGGTCTATGGAACAAACTAAAAACCTCCCTGTTATGCCACGTTTATAATGATACGTGAGATAGTCTGATTGCGATTTCCACCTTGGGAATCTGCGCTAATCGTCAACTGAGATGCCTCTCCACTGGGCAAACATTAGCCTTAGCTCTATATAAAGCACACTAGTAATAAGCAATGGACACAAAATACACATGAAAGGTTTTAACAGGTTTTATTCCTTAATAGCTAGGGTACAATCTCAATATGTCTCTGGAACAATAATCATAACATTCATATAGATAGAATAATAGTGTTACAACTGAATATATGAATAATAATACAAGAGAGGATAAGTCTCAAATCACAATAAATAAAGTCCTGATATAAATATACGTTCTCAAATATGGCTTGGCAAAAGTGTAAATAATAGTTACTGTGAGGTCAATAGCGTAACACTGATAAGTATGGACAATAGGACAGTATTTGATTTTTAAGCGAACAATAAGTCTAAGCGCCTTGAACAGATAATTAAATGGAATAAACTCAAAGAGTGATAAATATGATTTATAAACTCATAAACTTGTAATAAATATAATAGTCAGAAATACGTGACTGAGGAGCATATTATTCGTGACTTGAACTAATCACTATTGGACTTGTACCCTGATGATACATAGCGTATAAACTAAGATCTGAGTAAGCGTTCAAGTTGACGTGTAAATGTATGTATTTATTCCCGGGATAACCTTTGTATATCTCTACATTAACAAATACAGGAGCCGGTATTCGTAGAAGTATATAAACGTTTTCCGCCTGATAGAAGTGTATATTGTTCTCCCTAAGCAGAGCAATGAATAAAAAAAGGAGGGAAGAACGGACAATCTTCTGGTATTACGTTAATTATTAGTGAACCTTATTATTCCTTGGTCTAGGCCCTCACAACAATTATCGTTACCATTACAAACAAAAGGAACACTTAAATGATTTATGTAGAGAGAGCAGGCACTGGTAGAGCGACTTTGGAGCACTAGGTGTAGCTTTAGTTGTCTCGGCACTTTGACTACAGGGGCTAGGATTTCACACGTCCTAGGCAGGCTCGGGCCCAAATAGCTGCAGGGCACGGTTGTCTCTCTCTCTCTCTCCTTGGCTCGACACCACGCACTTGGTCACAATCCAAGTTGAGTCTGACGAAAGATAGCAAAGGATCCCCTACACTTGGAATACTGAGGGTATTAACAGGCATAGGCGGACAAGACAAAATCAAACTATCTGGAATTGCGAATGGGTACAGTGATGCAAATCAAGTCTGGATAGTGTTATCTAAGTTTGCATCGAAAGTACTAGAGTCACCTAATATGCTCTGATCAAAGGGTGTCTCAACCAATCAGTCAATCTCATTCCCATATTGCAATACTGAGTCCTGAGAAAGACTTGAGTGGCTGGTCTGTGCAAAGTCAAGGGTTTCACATGCAAGCTCGCATAGAACGGGGCTTGCAGTTGAATTGCTTACTGGGCTCCTTATTAACGGATGCTGACCAGTAGACAAGGAATGAAGTTCCTCACCAAGACTTTTACCTTTGGTTCTTAATTCCAAACCCAAAGTGGTAGATGAAGCTGAGGGCTGAAGGTTTACTTTTCCTATGATCAACGCACATGGTGACTCTGATTTGGTCGGCACCAGGGGGGCCGGGCTCTGGGGTAAGAGGGACATGTGAGAACCTCTGTTTTTGTCTATTTTCCTAGAGCCAGTCACACTAACTTTGTTTGTCATTTTCTTATGGTGTGCGGATGAGGTCGGAAGCATTTCATTGTGAAGTTGGGGTTGTAGGTGAGCTTGAGGGGGATTTAGACCTGATGGGTGATAATAGTCTACTATGAATTTGTTGTGCTTTTGTTTATTTTCACTGAGGTTACTAGGGTTGTTTATGTGGGAGGAATAGTTGGAATGCTTCTTCACACTCACACTGTTTGATTCACTAAAGAGCACAGGGGCACACGGAAGGGGTTGGTACTGAACTTGCATACATTCGTTGTGGTCCACATGTGCATCAGAGCAGCTAGGGCAGTTTCTCCTCCAACTGTGGTTTTCTATGGTCACTGGGCTTTTGCTAGTTAGCCGTCTTCACCTTAGCCTGGTTTTCTTTGATACACTTTCTTCCCTTGTTTTGGTGGTGTGGGTATGATGGGTGGCGCTGCTCCAAGTTGCACTTCGAATTTGTGGAAGCAATGCGTAGTGGTGTTGCTGAGGTGCTGTTGGTTGTTGTTTGGTGGTGGAGGGGAACGCTCGGAAGATTTTCTTCCCGTCGCATCTCACTCCCTTTAAAGCCAAGTTTTGACAGATTTGGGATATAACATTGCATTTTATTATCTTAAGCACAAGCGTTTTTTCCCCTCAACACTGGTCTAGCAGCTTATGAGGTCAACATATTAAATATTTCGGTTATGTAGATTCATCTACTAACAGTCCAGTTTCCGATACCAGTGCAAAATTGTCCAGAAATGTTGCCAGATTTGTTTTGATTATCGAATGTTAACTAAAAAAGTTCTCGTGTGATACCGACTTTACTTGGGTTATATACAGGTCCATATGGGTGCGTAGCTATTACGACACACGTGATAATTCACAACACTTATGTAATATGATACAAACTGCTGCGTACTGTAATTACAAAAGTTATTTGAAGTATAACCATTTCTTGTTTAGCGGTGTTGAAATGGTTATACTTCAAATTTCTTTTGCAATTACAGTACGTAACACTTTGTATCATTTTGCAAAAGTATTCTGAAATATCACGATTTCTTTAACATTGTTTTACATATATGAAACAAACGAAAACGTATTCTTGTATATAGCTATAGTACACTAACATATTGTATATAGCTATAGTACACTAACATATTGTATATAGCTATAGTACACTAACATATTGTATATAGCTATAGTACACTAACATATTGTATATAGCTATAGTACACTAACATATTGTATATAGCTATAGTACACTAACATATTGTATATAGCTATAGTACACTAACATATTGTATATAGCTATAGTACACTAACATATTGTATATAGCTATAGTACACTAACATATTGTAACAATTTTTACTTTAACAGGGGGTGGGGGGGGGGGGGGGTATTCCTTTCTCCCTAGCCCCTTTAGTTTATGTATGTGTAACCCCCATTAGTTTTGATATTTTAAGACAGTCGCCCCATTAATTTGGCGGTTTTAAGACGTTTCGTGTCGATTTTTGTTCCGCAACCCTGCGATTTTGGAGGCACCGGCCTTTGGTCTGAGCATTTTTTACCGAAACATGCATTAACTAATCTTCAAGGGAGGTCTTGGGGGTATTTATTTTAAAGCTTGATGGAAGTCTAGAGAGGAAATTAAAAATAATAAGTAAAGAGATAAGTAAATATATAAAAAACTGCCTTAACAGCGGTGTAAAAATATGAACAGACTGATGTACGGTCGCGCTAATAAGTCATGGCCCAGCTGTCATTACGTTTGGGTTGCTCTGTGCTTTATTAATGTCTGTCAGATGTTGAATAGGGTGGATATGTGTAGGAACATGTTTGTATATTTCACTCGATATGAAGAAATGAAGCTTAGATATTGCTGATACCCATTATTGATCAAAACATACTTGGTGCCGAGACATCACTTATCAGCGCGATTGTACGTGCTGTTATATAGTGTACGACTGTACGTGGTTGCAAAGCTTGGCCAGTGTATGTCTGGAACCTGTACTTGTGGCATTGGTTTGTTTATTATTACTAGCTGATCCGATGTGTGTTACTCAGTTACTTGTTCGTCAAGGGGAATCCACGCAATGCGAGCTAAGCTCATTATTATCGCGCCTCCTTAACTGGGAATGTATTGCGTGAAATGCATGTTAAGTGTTTTATGTACTGTTGGAATGGCTGTGGATGTGTGTGTAGTCTGTATTTTAGCCAATTGGCGACATCGGAAACGAAGGCTTAGGATGGATCTGTATGGTACCATTCTCACTATAGACGGTACCGTCTCGCCCGAAGGCTTAGGTAGCCATCAGCTTAGGTGAACCATATGATACCCATCTCGCCTTGTACCATTTTTGCCAACCCCAGATGGGACGTCACAACGTCGTCCACTTATTCCAGGTACCTATTTACAGCTAGGTGAACTGAGGCTAACACATGAAAGGAGACAAGCCCAATTTGTCTCCGCCCGGCCGGGGATTGAACCCCCGACCCCTCGTGTGTGAGACGAGAGCTCTACCTACTAGGCTACGGGCTGTGTGTGTGTGTGTGTGTGTGTAAGTATGTGTGTGTGTCTGTGTGTGTGTGTGTGTAAGTATGTGTGTGTGTGTAAGTGTGTGTGTGTGTGTAAGTGTGTTTTATTATAATTATTCTTATTTATTTTTTGGTGGGTGCGGGGATTTGTGATGTATTTTATTATTATTATTATTATCATTATTATTATTATTATTATTATTATTATTATTATTATTATTATTATTGTTATTATTATGGTGATAGCCTACTTGTTACTGTAATGTTGGAGCCTTTTATCTTGGGCTACTCCTTGACCATCTTCAAGCAAAAAGCACCGCAGCCCATCAAGCTATTATGCTAAGAGGAGGTGCATAGTTTGCTCCCTAGACCTCCACTAAGTTTTTAAAAAATACCCCCCCCCCCCTTCGAGATTAATGTCCTGGCCGAAGGCCCGTTCCTCCTAAATTACTGGCTCGTTATCCCTTTCCAGGAAAAAAATAACACCTAAATGGTACGAAAGGTCTTAATATTGACAGAAATGAGGTGAAAGGTCTTAAAATCGCCAAACTAATGGGCAACCATCTAGAAATTTCAAAATTAATGGGGCTAAGCATGAGGAAGAAGGGGGTTCTGGAAAAAAAACTTAAGTGAAAATCTCCTCTGAATGCCCCCCCCACCCCCCCCACCCCTATGACAAGCTAAATTTGTAAACAAATATGATTGAAAAAAAATTGTTTATAATCGCCAAACTAATTGGGCGAAAAGCCTTAAAATCGCCCAAACCATGGAGCGAACTAGGGTGTGTGGACAAGATTACCCTTGGTTGGAATGTTTGTATGCCTATGTGACTTATAGTAACCCTTGAATGTTTGTATGCCTATGTGACTTATAGTAACCCTTGGTTGGAATGTTTGTATGCCTATGTGACTTATAGTAACCCTTGGTTGGAATGTTTGTATGCCTATGTGACTTATAGTAACCCTTGGTTGGAATGTTTGTATGCCTATGTGACTTATAGTAACCCTTGGTTGGAATGTTTGTATGCCTATGTGACTTATAGTAACCCTTGGTTGGAATGTTTGTATGCCTATGTGACTTATAGTAACCCTTGGTTGGAATGTTTGTATGCCTATGTGACTTATAGTAACCCTTGGTTGGAATGTTTGTATGCCTATGTGACTTATAGTAACCCTTGGTTGGAATGTTTGTATGCCTATGTGACTTATAGTAACCCTTGGTTGGAATGTTTGTATGCCTATGTGACTTATAGTAACCCTTGAATGTTTGTATGCCTATGTGACTTATAGTAACCCTTGGTTGGAATGTTTGTATGCCTATGTGACTTATAGTAACCCTTGAATGTTTGTATGCCTATGTGACTTATAGTAACCCTTGGTTGGAATGTTTGTATGCCTATGTGACTTATAGTAACCCTTGAATTAGGATTGTTGTTTACTTATTATTGAGGATTTTAATTGTTGTTTTGTTTCCATTTTCGAACACTGTATTTTAGCTTGTCCTCTAGGTTAACAAAAACGCCTTCCCAGACTTCCTTCAAACTAAAAAATGCCCACCCAGCTAACTATATATATTTTATGGTTCAATAATTCTTCCAATTTACAGGCTCGCTATCGCTCGACCAGAACAAAATGACAACTATATGTGGTGAAGCGTCTTATTATCGCCAACCTAAGGGGGTGTGAAACGTCTTAAAATCTCCAAACTATTGGAGTGAAACAATGGAGCTCCCAAAAGATCCCCCTCGGCCCACATACGGTTAACCTCTGAAGTGCGCACGGGGGTAAATGAAAACCTCCCCCTGTGCTGACGTATTTGAGGTTTTTCGTCACTAAAATATTCATTGTACCATTAATAGCATTAATAATTATCCATATGCGCCTATTATGGGTTGATTATAAAGGTATTAACCTGAAACAACAATAAAACGAGTGAAAACAGCGTTTGGATGGTCAAAATCGGAGATATAGCCCGCGAGTTGTATAATGTATGGGTGAGGCAAGCTACCTTCCCGCCCATTTTCCCCAAGGCCACTGCGACACAGTCGATCGATACTCTCTCTCTCTCTCTTGCACTCGATGGCCATCAGTGATGACAACACCCTGCTTGCAACTCGCTAATGTTAGCACGAAAATATACCTCAGAATAAGGGAATAATAGGGAAAATAGGTGATAACTGAGGAATAGGAGGAAAGTGGGGAAGGAGGGGAGGTAGAGGACTGAGATTTTGCATGGCCCAGGGGCCAAACAAAAATAAAAAAATAAAAAAATAAAAATAAAAAAAATATTTTTTTTTCGATGTAAAAAGTTGATTTTTAGTTTTACTTACTCAGGAGAGTCTTCCCGCAGTCCGCCGGGGGAACTCTTAAGAGTCTTCCCGCAGCTCCCGGGTTAATGAAATGATGGCATAGTATGAAGAGGGTTAAGGGGGTATGGTTCATGTTTCTGGTCCCCCTTCTCCCTCACGTTTAGCACCCATTAGTTTTCAGATTTTAAGACGTTCGGCCCATTAGTTTGGAGATTTTAAGACCTTTAACCACATTTATTTGTCAATGTTAAAACGTTTGTTGTGCCATTTAGGTGTCGATTTTTTCCTGGCGAGCGAAAGCGAGCCTGTAATTTTAGGAGGAACTTGCCTTCGGCCAGGACATTTTTCTACCGAAAAATTTACAAATTTATCTTGAAATGGGATCTAGGGGTTGTTTTTTAAAGCTTGATGGAGGCCTAGCGAGGAAACTAATGAATAAATCTTCGGATCCTCCGGCCCTTCAACTCAAAATAAAAAAATAAAATAAATAAATAGATAAATAAACAAAAATATAGACCAAAAAATAACCACTACCCCGTTAAAATGATGCCACAGCATTGTATAACGCCAGCAGTAGTATAACGCCAGCAGTAGTATAACGCCAGCAGTAGTATAACGCCAGCATTGTATAACGCCAGCAGTGGTATAACGCCAGCAGTAGTATAACGCCAGCAGTAGTATAACGCCAGCAGTAGTATAACGCCAGCAGTAGTATAATGCCAGCAGTAGTATAACGCCAGCATTGTATAACGCCAGCAGTAGTATAACGCCAGCATTGTATAACGCCAGCAGTAGTATAACGCCAGCAGTAGTATAACGCCAGCAGTAGTATAACGCCAGCAGTAGTATAACGCCAGCAGTAGTATAACGCCAGCATTGTACAACGCCAGTAGTAGTATAACGCCAGCAGTAGTATAACGCCAGCAGTAGTATAATGCCAGCATTGTATAATGTCAGCAGTAGTATAACGCCAGCAGTAGTATAACGGCAGCAGTAGTATAACGCCAGCAGTAGTATAACGCCAGCATTGTATAACGCCAGCAGTAGTATAACGCCAGCAGTAGTATAACGCCAGCAGTAGTATAACGCCAGCATTGTATAATGCCAGCAGTAGTATAATGCCAGCAGTAGTATAACGCCAGCAGTAGTATAACGCCAGCAGTAGTATAACGCCAGCATTGTATAACGCCAGCAGTAGTATAACGCCAGCAGTAGTATAACGCCAGCAGTAGTATAACGCCAGCATTGTATAATGCCAGCAGTAGTATAACGCCAGCAGTAGTATAACGCCAGCAGTAGTATAACGCCAGCAGTAGTATAACGCCAGCAGTAGTATAACACCAGCATTGTATAACGCCAGCAGTAGTATAACGCCAGCAGTAGTATAACGCCAGCATTGTATAACGCCAGCAGTGGTATAACGCCAGCAGTGGTATAACGCCAGCATTGTATAACGCCAGCAGTAGTATAACGCCAGCAGTAGTATAACGCCAGCAGTAGTATAACGCCAGCAGTAGTATAACGCCAGCAGTAGTATAACGCCAGCATTGTATAACGCCAGCAGTGGTATAACGCCAGCAGTAGTATAATGCCAGCAGTAGTATAACGCCAGCAGTAGTATAACGCCAGCATTGTATAACGCCAGCAGTAGTATAACGCCAGCAGTAGTATAACGCCAGCATTGTATAACGCCAGCAGTAGTATAACGCCAGCATTGTATAACGCCAGCAGTAGTATAACGCCAGCAGTAGTATAACGCCAGCAGTAGTATAACGCCAGCAGTAGTATAACGCCAGCAGTAGTATAACGCCAGCAGTAGTATAACGCCAGCATTGTATAACGCCAGCAGTAGTATAACGCCAGCAGTAGTATAACGCCAGCAGTAGTATAACGCCAGCATTGAATAACGCCAGCAGTAGTATAACGCCAGCAGTAGTATAACGCCAGCATTGTATAACGCCAGCAGTAGTATAACGCCAGCAGTAGTATAACGCCAGCAGTAGTATAACGCCAGCATTGTATAACGCCAGCAGTAGTATAACGCCAGCAGTAGTATAACGCCAGCAGTAGTATAACGCCAGCATTGTATAACGCCAGCAGTAGTATAACGCCAGCAGTAGTATAACGCCAGCATTGTATAACGCCAGCAGTAGTATAACGCCAGCAGTAGTATAACGCCAGCAGTAGTATAACGCCAGCAGTAGTATAACGCCAGCAGTAGTATAACGCCAGCAGTAGTATAACGCCAGCAGTAGTATAACGCCAGCATTGTATAACGCCAGCAGTAGTATAACGCCAGCAGTAGTATAACGCCAGCATTGTATAACGCCAGCAGTAGTATAACACCAGCATTGTATAACGCCAGCAGTAGTATAACGCCAGCATTGTATAACGCCAGCAGTAGTATAACGCCAGCAGTACTATAACGCCAGCAGTAGTATAATGCCAGCAGTAGTATAACGCCAGCATTGTATAACGCCAGCAGTAGTATAACGCCAGCATTGTATAACGCCAGCAGTAGTATAACGCCAGCATTGTATAACGCCAGCAGTAGTATAACGCCAGCAGTAGTATAACGCCATCATTGTATAACGCCAGCAGTAGTATAATGCCAGCATTGTATAACGCCAGCAGTAGTATAACGCCAGCATTGTATAACGCCAGCAGTAGTATAACGCCATCATTGTATAACGCCAGCAGTGGTATAACACCAGCAGTGGTATAACGCCAGCAGTGGTATAACGCCAGCAGTGGTATAACGCCAGCAGTAGTATAACGCCAGCAGTAGTATAACGCCAGCAGTAGTATAACGCCAGCATTGTATAACGCCAGCAGTAGTATAATGCCAGCATTGTATAACGCCAGCAGTAGTATAACGCTAGCAGTAGTATAACGCCAGCATTGTATAACGCCAGCAGTAGTATAACGCCAGCAGTAGTATAACATCAGCAGTAGTATAACGCCAGCAGTAGTATAACGCCAGCATTGTATAACGCCAGCAGTAGTATAACGCCAGCATTGTATAACGCCAGCAGTAGTATAACGCCAGCATTGTATAACGCCAGCAGTAGTATAACGCCAGCAGTAGTATAACGCCAGCAGTAGTATAACGCCAGCAGTAGTATAACGCCAGCAGTAGTATAACGCCAGCAGTTATATAAGGAGCACACTAAACTGTAGCAAGAGTTTGGAAATAGGGGTAAATGGCTAAGAAGGGTGTATAAGATGGAGGGGCAGCTTAGGTCGGCTTAGTGGGAGATGGGAGGACTGGATAGGCTGCATGGTGTGTGTGTGGGTGTTGTGTATGTGTGTGTGGGTGTGTTGTGTGGGTGTGTGTCGCGGTGGGTGTGTTGTGTGTGTATGGGTGTGTTTTGTGTGTGTGTGTGGGTGTGTTTGTTTTTTTGTAATGCGATGAATGCGTCATGATACAAGGTGGGAGAGGAAGGTTCCAGTCAGGACGACAAGGAGTAAAAAATGTGGATGAATATATATATATACAGTATATATATATACAGTATATATATCTATATATATATATATATATATATATATATATTGTTACGACCGGGACTACATATAAAACAAGGGCACTAAATAATTGGACTAGTAATAGGGCACTATGCAACAACCGTACACTAGATCCAAACCCTCGAACTTATATGCCGGCGAACAAAACACCTATACCCTCCAGCGTTAATCTGCGATAGCGGGGTATCCTTAACTGGGCATAAATGTACTCTACTTCAGGCTAACCTGCACTGGTATAGCCTGATAACAAACAAGATGCAAGTTACGTTAAAATGCATAAAAAGGGAATCTATGGAAAGATCAATTAAATCACTGCAAGATTTAATACAATAAAAAGAAGCTTCAATACAGTTACTCTAAACAACAATAAACTCTTCACTCCTATCTGAAAGAAAGTGAAGTATAGTCCTACAGCATAGACCTGGAAACTTCTGAAGAAAGTCTGATGCTCATAAGATGCTCGTATTTAGAACTATATAAAGGCAGGAGGCAGGACACCACACGTGTAAATCGTGTAAATTGAATACACTAAAAGATAGGACATATAATGTTAACTGACACAAGAATACTATAAATGCGCAACGGTAGCAATGCTCGACACTAAAAGAAGTACTTCCTCATCAACGAAACAGTCTGCTATGGATGTGCGGCTCAGCAACAACCTAGACTAATAAATGCTGTGAATAATAATGTGCACATATCACAGAGCTTATATTAAATACTAACAAGTGTCTACTCGATTAATAATGTCTAGCTGGGATTCTCTAGGTAAGGAACTGGGGTTGAGCAAGACAGGCTCGTAGCCTAGCGATGTCCTTAAGACTGCATCCTTTAAGTTACGTTAATTGACTAGGGGGCTCTCTCGATATATCCAGATCACAAGTATCTGGTTCTATCCTGGTGACCCTCTAAAGACAAGCAAAGAGGCAGCAAAGTGTGGAACTGGTACAGGCCAAAACCCTCAGTCAACACAATGCTGCACTCGCAAAGGATGCAACCAAAAAGACAACCCAGGCTATCACAGGACCGGTCGAAGTTGTGTTGGTATAACCAAACCGTACACACATCGGAGACAACGACTACAGTTACCTTATCCCAGTCTAGCATTAAATAAAAGAGCAGAAACACTAAATCAATAATGGAGACACACAAAGTTCTTAACCTATACTAACTAAGAACCCTCAAACCTATTCTAAGTACATGTAAATATCTCTGAGGACGGCGCATGCAATATAATGGGCTGGCTATGAAAACCGTATGCAGAACCCAAGGGGAGTGTTGTGCAGTTAATAAAGGTTAGAGTATGGAAAGAGAGAATCGAGTGAGAGAAACAGTGATAAAGGTGGTGATCGGGAGAGACTATGCAAAGGGATGTTAGAAGCACGCGCGCCAAGCCTGTCCTGACGAGGACAGCTCCTGGGGACCCTCATGGAGGAGGTAAGTTACACAGGAGACCGCAAAGGCGCGATGGTCGGCCAATCACGGGCCGAGACGTCACAAGACAGCAGGCGCCATATGACACAGCAAGACACGCCGTCCAATGGCGAGCGAGAGGCAGGAATGCACCTGTACAAACAGACACTTACTACCTCCTTGCTCTGAAAGTCTTTCTCATTCACACGCTGGTACTATTATCACTACTGTTGATATAAAATATAACCCGTTGTCACAGACGAAAACAAAGACCACCACTGGACTGTCTGTGACAATGCGATTACTAGGAAAGAAAGAACAACATTCTCTGATAACTGTAGCCCATTTCGATGTCCCTGGCGAGCGCTAGTGGCTAACGAGAGGCGATTCTGCCAACGCTGGTAGACGTCACACCCCGCTCAAGATATGGGACACTCAACATTAGGCGAGCACCATATCTGATAAGGCAGAATGCCGACAAGACCCGCCACACCTAGCCACTCCACCAGAAATGAAATGCAAAGCTCAATCTTAAATAAAACAACATATTAGCATAAAGAAAATCTTACAACCCCTCCCAATCACAATAGTATAATTTAGCCTGCTATGCTCCCTGAGCGAGCTTCACAGAGCCCAGCCTACTAAGTGAAAGACAGGTTCAACTTAGGACTTTAGCTATAACATTGGCAACTTACAATTAACTATAAAAAAGAAAGAGTTTTTATGTGATTTTTTATTTAATTTTAATGTTGTTTTTGACGGCTGCTCTACAGGGGCAAGCCTGGTTTTTCTCCACTCAAACCCACACACCTGTGGTGATCTACGCCGGATCCTCCACCCTCGACAAACAGTCTGCAATCACATTCTCACAACCGGCAATTTGGCAAATGTCTAGATTGTATTCTTGCAACATGAGTGACCAACGTGTCAGCCTCATATTCCAGTTGTGGAATTGGTTCAGAAATTTAAGAGGGTGGTGGTCGGTGTAAATCACCACGACTGGCCCGTAGGCAGGAACATATACTTCAAAGTGCCTGAGCGCCAACACTATTGCCAGCAGTTCTTTCTCCACCACAGAGTAGTTTTTCTGAGCGGAATTAATCTTCTTGGAAAAGAAACTGACTGGATGCTCCAAACTTTCCTCGTGTGTTTGCATTAAGACGGCACCAGCCCCTACACTGCTGGCATCTGTTGCCAGCTGGAACGGTCTTTCAAAGTCAGGGGCCCTGAGGATTGGGTGAGTGCATAGTAGGTGCTTGACCAGCGAAAAAGCCCTTTCACACTCAGGTGCCCACTTGAACTTTTTCTCTTTTGCTAGCAAATCTGTAAGGGGAGCTAACACAGTAGAATAACCCCGAATGAAGCGGCGATAGTAACCGATCATGCCCAAAAATCTCATGATCTGCCGATTGGTGGACGGCCTGGGGAACTGGTTAATAGCCTGTATCTTGTTTTGGGGGGGGCACACCTGGCCTAGCCCGACCACAAACCCAAGATACTGCACAGTTGCCCGGACAAAGTCGCACTTGCCCAGATTGACCACCAAGCTGGCCTCACTGAGCTTCTGAAACAAGGCTTCTATGTGCTCACATTGACTCTCAAAGTTGTCATCGTAGATTATAACGTCATCTAGGTAGACAGTGCAGTTAGGGATGTCAGCTACTAACTCATTCATAAGACTCTGGAAGGTTGCTGGGGCATTTTTAAGGCCATACGGCATAACATTGCAACGGTAGGTGTTCCCATTAACCACAAACCCGCATACCCCCTTCGCCCGCTCAGACAAGGGCACCTGCCAGTAGCCTTTCACTAGGTCTACTTTAGTTAGAAACTGTGCCTTACCGATCTTGTCTACACTATCGTCAACACGGGGAAGGGGATAAGCATTGGTGGGAGTTAACCCGTTCAATCTCCGAAAGTCAATGCAGAAGCGAACCTTCCCGTCAGGCTTGGGCTGCAGAGTGACAGGAGATGTCCACCTAACTGCCCCCTTCTCAATCAGCCCCCGTTCCAACATATACTCTAACTCCGCTCTGAGGGCTGGGAGTTTAATGGGTGGAATTCTGTAGGGTACTGATTTAAAGGGGGGGGGGGGTGATCTCCCACGTCCACGTCATGCACCACTCGAGTTGTGAGGCCTGGATGCTCTGCAAACACAGTGGGGTATGAAGCAAACAGGTGCTGCACGGCAGCACGCTGTTGCTCAGGTAGGTGCACTAGAGCATCGTCAGCCACCTGTCTGGAGTTCCCCGCCCACTGGTCAGCAGAGACATGACACTCCCAGTTATCCTCCACCTGGGCTTCACTGTCCCTCACTCCTTCTCCTCCATGACCGCTGCAGGTCAACACAGGGACAGCGAGAGGCTCAGGGGGGCGCCTCACAAACGCTTTCACCAGATTCACATGGCACAGCTGATTCTTTTTACGCCTATCTGGAGTAGCCACAAGATAGTCTAGGTCAGAGATCTTTTTTACCACCTTATAAGGACCAGCGTACTTGGCAGACAACGGATGACCTGGCAGAGGTAACAGAATCAACACCTCCTGCCCCACCTTAACCCTTCCTACCCGGGCTACCTTAGGTAAGGACAGCTCGGCAGAAGGGCCGCTACCCGGCCGTCCTTACCTAAGACGGCAGCTTAATAGCCTAATTAAGCTTTGTCTGAACGCCGTGCGTACGACGTATGTCAACAAACCCAAGCATTGCGTCACCGCACCTCCGAAAACAAGAAGGAGAAGACTCTTCAATGTTATTGTTCTGACGTCAGACGAAATTAGTGTCTGAAAAGCCCCCATATTGGCAACATCTCTGCAATATTTGCTCCACTGAAATCGTCATCACAACTGAACCAGTTGACTTACAGAGCTCTACTCAATGCCAAAATACAGATTGAAAACCGCACTACGATTATAGATGAGTGGGAAAGTTCTAGCAGTGAAAATAAACATAAATACGGTAGCCTAGGCCTAGACGTTTTTCAGCCATTTCGCTCGGGTACGGGCGACCGTCCTTAGGTAAGACAGGCCGGGTAGGAAGGGTTAAACTCCCGGAGTTTTGTCTTCTCATCGTACCTGTCCTTCATAAGTGCTTGCGACTCTACCAAATTCCTACCTGCCAACTCTAGGCTTCTCAGCATTCTCTCTCTACTCTCGAGGACATACTTTAACATGGCACATGGTTTTGCTGTGCCCTCCCAGATTTCTCTAACCATGTTGACCACCTCTGACCTGATGTCCGAAAACTAGCTCATTGGGACTGAACCCTAGGCTTTCACCAGGTACCTCCCGAGCAGCAGCGAATAATACATAGGGCAACCCAAGATCCCAATCCTTGCCATTCTCAACACAGTAACAACGCAGCATGCTTTTCAGAGTCGAGTGCCACCTCTCCAACACCCCTTGACTCTCTGGGTGATAGGCTGAAGAGACAACTGTACTGATACCGTGCAGCTGCATGGTCTGTTTGAAAAGGTTAGAAGTAAAGTTGGACCCTTGGTCTGACTGCAATTCCTGTGGGTACCCGTACCTAGAACAGTACAATAGCAAGCTACGAACAACAGTCTTAGCAGTACCATTTCGCATGGGGTATGCATCCGGATAACGAGTGGCAACATCCATGATTGTGAGGAGTGTGACGCATGTCGAGTATGAGCATGCTGTACAGAACGCCCAGTCAGGCCCCACTCTCGCTAGGATCGTCAGGGCAGGAACTTTGGCTGTAGTCTGTGTAGAGTTTCCTAACTTAGTTTATGTGAGCCGTTGTACTATAAGTATTATAAATATGTATTTTGTTTTCATCTGAGTCAACGAGTTCTATTTTATATCATTAGTTATAAGTATTGTGTGTGGGACTTATTTGTAATGATGAGAGGAGAGAGAGAGATTACGTAACGGGGGACAGTGAGTGCGCCACGCGGCAGGTAGGCCTAACTCCCTCCTCCCTCCTCCCTCCTCAGCGCGTGGGAAATCCTTTGTCGATCCCAGATTGAGAGAGAATATTACGTAATGATTGTCAGTGGGCGGTCCTTAGTAGTTTGCGATATGCTCACTAGAGGGCCGAGTATAAAAAGGGAAGTCTCGCCGCATATTCTTCAGAACTCATTAGGCAGAGCGACTTCTCATATCCCTTGCTACTATACATATTCTTCCGACTGATGTGAACTTTCTCTACTCTCTGAACCGCCTATCTTCTTCTCTTCCCGACCCTTTATAACCTCAATGATCCCTTTGGTGCAGAGCTAGTCAGCCAAAGTATTATCGCTTGAGTTCTCACGAGATATATGCCTATTAGATAGCCTATTTTGGAAGGGATAACTAGAATAGGATTGATTAATGTTTGTTGCACTCGTATATGCATTTCCCTGTGTATGATTATTCATGTTCCTGTTTTCTGCTGATCTAAGTAATGCTAGACTGGGATAAGGCTACTGGAGTTGTGATTCCCTATGTGTATTAGGTTTTGTTGAACCTGTACAATCGCAACGGAGACTTGGGAAGCCTAGGTGGTCTTTCTGACTGTGTACCTTGTGAGTTTAGCGCTGTGTTGCGAGTGAGGGCTTTTGCCTCTGCCACCCAACACTGTGCTAACTCGTTTGCTTGACTTTGAGAGGATCGCCAGGAGAGAACCAGATACTAGTGATCTGGATCTCTCAAGAGAGCATCCCGTCAATTAACGTAATTTGGCCGCACAGTCTTAAGGACCTCGCTAGGCTACGAGCCGCTTGCTCAGCCATTGTTTCCTAGCCTACTACATCCCAGCTAGACTTTGCTCGGTCAGCAGATACAGCATAGTATTGAAGCTTTCCTTATGTATGTTATTGTTTATGCACTATTGATTTCATGTGTGGCACGCTTAGCTACTTTATAGATTAGTGGCCCACGAGCACAATCCTAGTAGGCTATTGCCAGTGCATTGTCGGAGTACTTCTTTTTTATGTTTGCCATTTACTATTGTCTATTCTTATAATTCTTCTTATGTCAATTTAAAGCCTTTAATGTTAGTTAATTGCCAGTGTGTTACTTATTGAATTGCTGTTCAAAATCCGATACTTACTTCTCACGAGTATCCGAGAAGCATCTAACTTTATCAGAAGATTCCTTGCTCGATGCTCGAGGACTATTGTTTAACGTAACGTAATAGTGCCGATCCGAAGTAGAGGGTGGAGGACTTCTTAAGTTCTTAGTCAAGGGTGGATTACTTCGGCTTCGGCCAACACTATTCTTTGGTGTTGTTGTATTTACTTCTTTGTTTGATTGTTGACCAGACTAGATAACTCCCGTCTCTTTATTAGTCTGTTGTGAAACGCTAGTACCGAGTTCTTGTATACCCCGTTATAGCAGATAGAACTCTGGAGGGTATTGGTGTTTTTTGTTCGGCTGGCAGTACTCTGGGGTTGGGATCGTGTGTTTCCGTTGTGGCAGCGAGCCATACTCGAGTCCTGTTTGAGAGCCCTTGTGTACCCGAGTGCCCGGTCGTAACAAATGGCGACCTTGCTTAGGATTTTGTGAACAGTATAAATTTTTGCAGAGTTGTACAACATTTGTTTGTTTGTACTTTAGCGTGCATATTGAAGAATATTTTTTTTGTATGGCAATTAGTAGAGCATTTAAGAGACTCCAGTTAATTTAGTAATTAGTGCTTGCATAAGGAAGTTTAACACTTTTGTCTCGAGAATTTTTTTGTGGACTTCAGTATGTCGTGCCCTAGCACTGACGAGGAGCGAGAGATGCCATTTGAAGAGGTGCCGTTAGTAACCAGTGAGGAGGATGCTAGAGTTTTTGTGAGTAAGCGGTACCACGTGACGGAGGAGAGGCTGACTGGGGTGAATGTTTATGGCTTGCACCTGATAGCCAAGGTTTTGGGCATTGCCAATGTAGTAGGGATGTCCAAGGGGGAGCTGATTTCCTGGGTGTTGCGTGGGCGACATGGGGTTTCGGAGGAGAGGGCGTTTGGGGGGGTTCCTCCCCAGATCCCCTCTCACTCGACTCCCACAGTGCCGTCCACTCAGTTACCGGAGGTTAGCACCCTCCCACAGAGGGATGAGAATTGGCAGATTGGAGTGCCCTCGGGTGGTGCACATGGTGGTTCCCCAGTTTTTGCCCCCCCTCCTTCAGTAGTGGCAGCTCCCTCTTCCTGCCTGTCTCCAGATATGATATTTAGACTTGAGCTTGCTAAAATTGAGGCTGAGTCTAGAAGGCAGGAGAATGAGACCAGAAGGCAGGAGAATGAGATTAGGAGGCACGAGGCTGAGCTTAGGTACGACTCAGAGAAATATTGTGCTCAAATAGATTTAGATAAGACTCGTGCAGGGTCGACAGGGACTCGGATGGGCCGTGAGGGCCAAGTAAGAGAACAGTCCTTGTCCCACTTAGTCAAATTGGTGCCGGCATTTAGTGAAACTGAAGTCACAGAATTTTTTAATCGTTTTGAGAAGAAGTGTAGGGAGCATAATTGGCCTGAAGAGAAGTGGGCAGCTCTAGTCTCCTCAAGACTTACGGGTAAGGGTCTGAAGGCTTATGATGCACTGCCTTTAGAGTCTTGCATTGACTACCCAGAATTGAAGAGAGCTGTCCTACGGGCATACGAGTTGCAACCAGAAACATATCGATTGAAGTTTCGGGGTGTTACAAAGACTAGGGAGGCGACCTTTCTTGAACATGCCCGGGACTTAAAAGATGCACTTACAAACTGGACACGTTCTGAGAAAGCTGAGACGGCCGAACAGTTGACTGAGCTGTTTCTGCTCGAGCAGTTTTATAAGTGTACTGGTGCAGAAATGACTTTAACTATTAAAGAAAAGAACCCAAAAACTCTACAGGAGGCAGCTGAGATGGCTGACCTCCGGCTATCACTAATTCGTGGGTGCGGGTCTGCCCAGCGTAGTGAGGCAGGTAACAAGGGGCATGACGCCCCACCCCCCCGAGTTAGTAATATATCTTATGCAAACAAGTACAAGAGCTATGATACCAAGACTGACCACAAGACTAGCACCGTCCCATTTAAGAAGGGGCCGGGCCCTTCCCAGTACCAAGGGAAGCCCAAAGGGGAGTTGGAGTGTTATCATTGTCATGAAAAGGGGCACTTTGCAAGAGTCTGTCCTAGCAAACCACCTACAGCAGCTGTGTCTTTGGCCTGCAACATTGGTGTGTCTCCGAAGTCTTCTGAGTTTGCCCGGGGCAGTTCGTCAGAGGCTGAGGCACAGCCAATGCAGAAACACCTGAGAGGCTCGAACCCTGCTCAGGATGTTTTTTGCGACCATAGAGGACGGGGTTGCGTGATGTGGGCGGGGCGCAAGCATGGAGTAGAGGTCTTGCGTGATACAGGTGCTTCCCAGACTCTGATGAATAACTTGACTGGCTACCCTATAAACGCGGCTCGGGTGGTAGTGGTGCAGGGTATTAATGCAACTCGGTCATACCCGCTGGTGCGGTTGGAGTTGGAGGTGGATGGTGTGGCACGTGAATTGGATGTCGGGATTGTGGAGAAACTGCCAGTGGAGGGCGTCGACCTTCTTCTCGGCAACGACTTTGCAATGCCCGCTTCTGAGGTTCTACCCTTAGTCGTTGCCGAGAGGCCGGCCGACGTGAGTGGGGAAGAGCAAGAGTGGGTCGAGCGGTGCCAGGCACAACCCCTGGCGTGTGCTGTCACCCGAGCTCGGGCAGATAAAGTGTCACAGCCTAGTCCTCCGTCTTCAGACCAGCAGAGGAACGATCAACAGGAGGAGGCTAAAGCTGGAGTTGGTTTTAAGAGTTTTGACTCAGCGGCTCTCCTGGGTGATTCAGTATTGGCACCTATGTTGGAGTCTGGAGAGGCCCCAGGACCTGTCACAGCTAGTGAGGAGGTAGGGCCGGAAGAGACTCCGAGGCAGCAACGTTACACACGGAGAGAAAAAAGGGTTGCTCAGTTTGATATTGGGGGAGGACTTGGGTTGCTTCGGAAGCATCTAGACAGGTTGGTTCCCTCAGATATTTGTAAACTGCAGTTGGAGGATCCGGAAGTTCAGAAGTGTGGTAATGGTGCTGTCGAGATCAAACACGAGGACGGGGAAGCATGTCATGTAAACCTGTTGGAGGAGTTTGTGAGGCAACCACCTGAGCAGCCTACTGTCCCTGCGTTGGTCTGCCGCGGCCAAGGTGGAGAAGGAGAGGGGGGCAGTAGGGCACAGGTGGAGGAGAGTAGGGATTGTCATGTCTCGGCGGAGCAGTGGGCGGGGGACACGAGTCTGGTGGCTGTGGAAGCGCTAGAGCACCTGCCTGAGCAGCAGTGTGCAGCACTCCAGCACCAGCTCGGTTCATACCCCACTGGTCGTGCCGAGCCCCTGAGTCTCACAACTCGGGCGGTGCGAGATGTTCTGCGGGCAGGTCACGTGAATGTTGAAAGACCGTTAGCCTCGTTGTTTCAGTGGTTCAAGGTGGGCGACGAGGCTTTGGCATGGTTGCCAGGTCAGGGTCGACCCATGGCTGCCAAGGGTGGTGGTCAAAAGGAGGACATTGAGCAGATTGGTGAGGTTGGCTGTGGAGTGGATGTGCCCGGTCGTCACATAGCCTCCCAATGCTGCTCTAGTCTAATGCAACAGCCCTACCATAGACCGACTGTATCTGGCCATGTCTCTAAAAGCGGTGATGCTGAGCAGGCAGATGTCGT
>JBAKBP010031179.1:0-24761 GCA_037953745.1 Lithodes maja | reverse complement strand
AGGGGTGTTGAGCCGAAGAAACCAGGACATGTGGTCTTGGTACATCTGTGGAAGAGGACAATAATAATTTCTAGCTTAATCATATGTTTGGACTATTTCATAAACCTTAGAGATGGTGTCCAACCTCTCTTGTGAATCATTTGTACACACTTTCCATAGGTTCAGCAGTAGAAGAGGTTACCCTGAACTCATACTGAGTGATAATGCCACCACATTCATAAGCGGAGCCAATACATTAATCCATACTATACCAGCCAATTTTACAATTTATGTCACCCTCAGTACCAGTCCTATATGAAAAAAACATAGTGAAGTTCACGAAAGACAGCGAATAACTGACTCAAGAGGGTGAAAGCGGACGTCCCTGTGCTTGAGCAATGTTGCCAATAGTTAGCAGAAGGCCTATGCTTGATCTTAGCGAAAACCGCTCGCTATTAGCAGAGAAAAACAAGCGTAAATCGATCGTAACTTAGTAACGAGACTCTCTCGTCACTCGTACTGGCGCGTAACTTTCAGGGTGACGAGACTCTCTCTTCGCTGGTACAGCTTGGGTTAAAGGAGTTAATAAATGATCCCGGGTTAAAATGTACTCTAGCGGATATCAAGTGTGGGTGGTGGTTCATACCGGCCAGGGCACCAGGGTTCAGTGCCATATGGAAGCAAGTCACCGGCATCCTAAAGGCTGGCTTGAAGAAGATAATGGGTTGAGCTTTGGTTACTTCAGAAGAACTGAGTTCGTTATTGTTAGAACTTGAAGCGACAGTCAACGATTGCCCACTTGAAGATCCCCTACCCATCACTCCTTCACAACTGGTGTATAAGCTTTCCTATGTCAGAAATCATGGAAGATTATCTCACCGATGTCAAGTGGCGTAATAATATCTCCGTCAACCAACGCTTCCTATATGTTACCAAGATATCACATGACTTGTGGGAAAGTTGGCGTACTGATTGTTTTATGTCACTCAGAGAACAACATCGTCATTTAATAATAAAAAAAGGAAGATATCGTCAGTTGACACAACTATCAATATAGATCTCCAGGGTCCATCTAAACTTGCAATGATACTAAATTTTCCGACCAGTGCATCTATGTAAATGGAAATAATATTTTAGTGCATTGAAGGGTCTGAGGGCCTAGTAGATACCAAGCCATTAATTATTATAGCACTCTAAACTAGTTGAAATGGATTAACTAATAATACACCTTTCAATGATCAAGGTGTACATTTTCATGTTGGAGGACAGATCACAAATGAATGTGTACTTGATGGCTGGTTTCAGGTTCTGCGAGGGTGAGTCAATTGTCACATACCCTTCTTACCGCAAATAATTTGGTGGCAATTAACTCTGAATGATGTGACGTCACCCAACTGATGTCTTACTGTATGATGTGACATCACTCGACCACCGTGGGTTAAACTCTACTCATATATCTGACATGCCTACATATTTTAGTGTGAAGCTGCATTGATTCGTCTTTTTTCTTCCGACATTAGTTTGGTCTAGGTTGGTGATACATGGTTGCTGGCTTGCTATTGCTCGCCAAGAAAAATCGATACCTGGATGGGAATAAACGTCTTAAAGAAGTAGGCTGAATGGGGCAGAATGGATGTAACCCAGGGAGAGAAAAAAAATAATGTCAAATGACCTACAAATACCAGCGCCAAAACCCACCTTCTCATCCATAAGATAAGTAATCTTGGCCATGCCGTGTAAATGTTGGAGGAAGACAGCGTAGTCAATGGAGTCAGTGACGGAGTGGGTGTTGTTGGCTATCCCCGTCATGAGCCGCGTGAACAGATCCGGAATAACCAGAGGCTCCAGGAATAGCTTGTCCCCCAGAGCCTTGTACACTGGGTTGGTGGAAGCCTTAAGAGCCGCGGGAACGAAGCCGCCGTAATCCATCATAGAGGGTCTAGATGAGGGAGAATTATTTTAGAATTATTGCAATGTATAAAGTGGGAGCAATTTCGTGATAAAGAATTAGAATGAAACAAACAACCAAAACAGGAACCACACAATTTAAAGACAAAAAGAAAATTGAAGTAACGAAGAAAGAGGATGGAAACACAACACCATCAAGTGCCAACATTACCACCCTTGCCACCACACCACCGAAGAAAGAAGACACAAGCGCCACACCACCAGAGTGCGCCCGAGTCACCTCCATCACACCCGCACTTCCCCCAACACCAGGAAAGAACATCATAGTCACCATTAACAATCCGGGCAGCGACAGAAACAAGAAGGACCGGAAAGAAGGCAAAGCAAGCAAGACTTTGCATAAGTCTTACACCACCATGCGCCCTTCTTGCTCCAAGCCGCGCCACTGCCATGACAGGGAAACCCTGAGGGGCTACCCCAGCCGCCCCAGATCCTCCTCACAGCACATCCGCCCTTCTTGTACCGAGAAGGAGCACCGGGAGTAACGCCACCATCATTAAGACTATGACAGACGAACAGAGATCAGTACAGTTGGAAAGCTCTTAAAATACATGTCACTGGAAGGTTTTTAACCCGGCAAGCGCGATAGGCCTAACGGAAGGCTTCCTATAGGGAACGCGATAGGCCTCACGGAAGCAAGACCATAAAAAAAAGCCTTCCAAAAAAAAAAGGGCCTATCAAAACAAAGGAATTTGTCTCTAGGTGAGATAATTCCCCTCCAGTACTCATCCATGTAAATCTCACCCACCCCCCTCCCCTCCTTCCCCACCTTATTCCCCCCTCCCTCCCCTCCTCAATTATCACCTATTTTTCCTCTTATTATCATCATTTATCGGTTATTTTTCTCTCCCGCGATAATGTAGCACAAGTGGGTTGCAGAAAAGATCGTTATGTAACACCCAGACACCGGCCCACACCGCCCCGCTCGTCTCAGTTACCTCACAGACAGCGAGAGAGGAGGGTTGCCTGTGGCTCTCTCTCGCCTGAGATTATGACCGGGTGGCCAATATCTTCGTTTTTCACCACCCAAATGCTTTTCCCACTTATTTTAGCACTCTTGAAGGTTCATATATACATCATAATTATATGTAAAATAAAAGCATACCGAAAACAAATAATGCTCTATATTGTAAATATAACGAATTCTGTCAGAATCCAAGGCTAGAAATGCACAAATAACTACCCTAGCCCCTAGGTCTATTTCGCGCTTGTCAGGTTAAGAGCTGGAAGATTTGGGCTGTATATTCGGTAAGGTAACTAAAGCACTGGCATCAACTTAACTTACCGAAGATCTTTAGATCTTGGCTCTACAAAGAATTATTATTGAATCACCATGGTGGCACTTCAATATTAATTCCTTGCCTCGATCACCAGGAATTACTGTCGCTAGAGAAAGCTGCACTGACGTGCGCTCTAGTGGTAGTAAACCTAACCCCAATAAGGCTTGTTAGAAGTTAATGCACTGGCAGTTGACTTCTCTCTAATTCAGGGCTCGTGAGATACCGTAGCACTGGCATAACGGCACTTTGCATAGAGTCCTTACGATATGCTGTCCTAGGCACTGGCGACAAGGCACGTATTCGTAAAAGGCCCAAATACAAACCCATCCAAAGTCCCTGGAAGACTCTTATAAAGGTCAGGACAGTTAAATGAAGGTGAAGAGCACTGGCATCCCAACCCTTTTACGTTAGTCTCATGATACGATATGTAGAGCACTGGCAGAACACACTCTATTCATTTAAGACCCCAAACCCAAGAGTACCATAAAGGTTCTTGATTAACGACTCTTATAAAGGTCAGGATAGTTGAGAGAGACAGTATAACACTGGTATAACTTCTCCTTACGTTAATCCGATATGTTACGTATAACACTGGTAGAACGTAACATATTCATTAAAGACCTCAAACCCAAGAGTTCTTCAACATCTTCCATCCTGCTGTCATCACCATACTGTACTACAGGACCACCACCACGGCCCAAGAACCTTGTTGGAAGTGCCACAGAAGTGCAACATCACCGGAAGTGCCTAGCGTCATCACCGGAAATGCATAGTGTCATCCCCCTGGAACTTATTTTGGATCCTCGATCGTGCTAGGAAAATTGTGTACGGTATATACCTATCCATGTCTGAATGTAACTCTGTACAAATATTTTAGTTACGTTGAATAAAATATTCTATGCTTGTACTCTTTATTATATTTATCCTCTATGACCTTTGTGCATGTGTTCATGTGGTTGCAACTTCTCCAGTCGAGTAAGAACCTACCTAAATAGTCAAGTAATTAACCCAGCAAAAACCTGGCATAACAAAAATCACAATGTAGAAATAACGCATTGAAGATTTAGCAAAACATAATTATGAAATAATAAAAACATAAAACAGATTAAGACCTGCGGGAAAAGCGCTCGTATTCTTAACGCCTTCACCACCATAACATAATTTTAGGAGATATCAATGTTCCACCACCAATGGCTCTCCTCTCATTTTACTGACCAACCTGATGTACAAGTCTACATCTTTTCTATCCTAAAATATGACCTAGAGCAATTAGTTCAGCATCCGACCCATATCCCGGACCACTCTGGAGATCGGCCTAACATTATTGACTTAATTCTAACCTCTAACTCTTCTGCTTACACTGTAACTCTTCTCCCTCCGTTAGGCTTCTCCGATCATAACTTTATCTCTGTCACCCGTCCTGTCTCTCCAGTACGGCCTTCTGACCCCCACAGCCGGCGGCGCTTGTGGCATTTTGGCGCCGCTGACTGGGAGGCCCTTCGGCAGTACTTCTTTGATTTCACATTTGAATGATTTTTGCTTCCGTGGCCGGGAACCCTCAAAGAATGACGAGCGCATTATTGAGGTAATCCCCCTCTCTTAACCCCTTCAGCACCATGACGCCTTTTTACCTTCGATTCTGGATAAAATTAGAAGATTTTATGCAGTTTAAGAAGGACATATGTTACTAAGAGGGTTTATCGAGATCGTATTTACCCCTATGAGTCCTAGAGGTAGATTATAACCTAAAGAAAATCGTCTAATGGAAACCAGAATAGGATTAAAAGTATGTCATGGTGCTGAAGGTGCTAGCTACATCTTTCCATGTAATTCTCGGTCTCCCTCTCCCTCCATACCCTTCCACCTCACTCTCACACACATTTTTGTCATGCTCTCACTCTCCATTCGCTCCACATGACTGAACCACCTCAAGGAATTCCTCTTGACACACTCCAGCACATCTATAGCCACACCACATCGTTCTCGTGTTAGGTGGATACAATAAATTAACATTTGTTTTTTCTATACAGAAATTGAAATGTGATACGAGTATGATATGTAGATAAATATGGCAGTGACAAGACACAAACATTATTTGCGAATAACCATGTGAAATATATGAAAAGGAACGAAATAAATGATATGTGTGATTTAGAATGTCACATATATAAAGGGAAAAGAATATCCTTACATGAGGTCTGATTCAACCAATTCTTTCACAGTTTGTATTTTCTTAGGGTAGGCGGGCATGGTGAGCACAGACATAAGGTTGCTTATATAGGCCGCCACCAGGATATCCACCGATAACCACCAGAAGATGAGCCAAACCCTCGCCCACGGGAACACCTTAACCCTTCTATCGTCCATGGCCTGACCCAACAGGCCGGACATCACCTGAGGAAAACGAAATTAAATTTACAGGTGCTGTACAGTTAACTTAAATCATGCATATCAGTCAAATAGCACATTCAGTGGTAGTAGTAGTAGTACTTTGTTCCCTAGACTGCATGGCCGAACAGCCCCGAGCTCATAAAGAAGGCCACGGAGACCGGATTTTCCCACATGGCTCTCAAAGAATGTATATTGTGTTGTTGGCATACGTGGTTGTGTGCAATGAAGTCTTCCATAATGTGTTTGATAGTGTGCAGTGTTGTGTTACAGGTCGGACAGGTATCCTGGCCGGAGTCATCCAGCCGTTTCTGATAACTCAGAAGGGCTGGATGGTGCCCACATCGCAGTCTAGCCAGGTGGACTCTGTCCTCACGGGAAAGGAGGGTTTCTGAGGAATGGACTTCATGATTTTGTGTGTGTGTGTGTGTGTGTGTGTGTGTGTGTGTGTGTCTTATGGGGAAGTAGTTTATGGTGATGTGATGGAAATGGCGGTGTTCTGCTGTCCAATTTGTGAGAAGGGTCGGTCGCTGTTGATTTGGCAGGGGCTAGTTTGAGTCTGTTTGTGGTGAACCAGTTGAGGTACGGTTGAAGGAGTTATGCGGCTGTGTTTCCGTCTCTATGTGTACAAGTGAGTGCTAAGTCATCTGCGTAAGAGACTGTGTGTATCTGGGGTGTGTGGGGTATGGGTAGGCCGGGCATGTATAGGTTGAAGAGTGTTGGTGATAAGATGGATCCCTGAGGGACACCGTTTGTAAAGTTTCTGGTGTTCAATGACTGGCTGGCACACGTTATATGAGCACATCTGCCTGCTAGATAGTTGGCCAACCATTTTTTTGTGTTATTGTGCGTGTTTGTGTTGAGAGTTTTATTTCTAAGATTGTAGTGGGGAATGGCACAAAAGCTTTACTAATGTCAATTGTAATGAAAAGTGTTCTATGTGCTGGCCTAGCTGAATTGATGCCATCAAAAACATCTTGTGCGAGGTCTGTAACAAAGGTGTTCGTGGAGTGTAGTAGCATAAAGCTATGTCGTGATCTAGCAAGGGTATTATGAGGTGTGGTTAGTTGGAGTATAAGGCATTCGGCAACTTTTGAGGGGGTGCAAAGGAGAATGATGGGGCGGTGTGAAGAGGGTAGTGTGGGGTCTTTGTCGGATTTGGGGATTGTGATAATGGTACCATGCTTCCGGATGTTGGGTATTGTGCTGTGTGAATAGCTGTAGTTTGATATGTTGGTGAGTGTTTGAATGCCTTGTGGTCGCAGGTGTCTAAGATGTATGTTACTTATGTTGTCTGGGCTGCAGGCAGATGAGTGTTTGAGGTTGTTGATGATATGCTTCATCTGACTTTTAATGAAGGGTGCATAGTAGGGTGCATGTGGGGAATTGTCGCTTATGTCGGATGACTCATCGATTGTCGTAGTTGGGGCTTAGATGGCTGACTCATGATTAGTTATTAATGAGAATGTTTGCAGTTGCTTGTTTGAAGGTATGGTGTCTGTTGCTGTGATGGCAGCATGTGATTGTGTTGTGTTGCTGTTAGAAAGTGTTACGCCGTTAAATGTTTTGTAGAGTTTGCTGGTTTTTGTTTTGTAATCAAGTATTTGGAGGTAACTATTCCAATTTAGTATTTGTTGTTCTAGCATTTTGTTGTTAATTTGAGTGTTTAGTGCTTGTGTTTGTTGTGCAGTGTCCTGTGTGTGTGGCGTTGGGGAGTTTTTAAGAGGGGATGGGCTGGTTTTTATGGCCCCCTTCTCCCTCGTGTTTAGCCCCATTGGTTTTTAGATTTTAAGACCTTCGGCTCATTAGTTTGGCAATTTTAAGACTTACGCCCCATTTCTTTGTCAAATATTAAGGCCTTTCGTGCCATTTAGGTGTCGATAATTTTCTGGCGAGCGTTAGCGAGCCTGTAATTTTAAGAGTAACCGGCCTTCGGCCAAGACATTTTTCTACCAAAAAATGTACAAATTCATCTTGAAGGGGGATCCTGGAGATGTTTTTTAAGTTTGATGGAAGTCTAGGGAGGAAACTAGAAAAATAATATATACATGAAGAAAATCGACCAAAATGTGAACCACCCTCCCTTCAGTGTTTCGCATTGTCTTAGGAGGTATTTAATTTATGGTGTAAATTAGAGGTTGTGTTGCCTCCAGTTACCCCTAGGGATGTGTTTTGTGTCTGAGTTTTGCATAATTGTGTTGAAGTTGTGTACAGCGTACGTCATGTTTGTGATTTTGTACTGTTTAGAGTTTCGAGGTGCTGTTCTATCTCAGTTGTGAAAGATTCCCAGTTGATTTTTTAATAACTATACCCTATTTCTTTTCAACTGACGGTAAATTGCAAAGTTCCCATCAAGATTTTTCAGTTA
Organism: Lithodes maja; assembly: GCA_037953745.1. Lineage (NCBI taxonomy): Eukaryota > Metazoa > Arthropoda > Malacostraca > Decapoda > Lithodidae > Lithodes > Lithodes maja. The sequence goes on along the minus strand of JBAKBP010031179.1, from coordinate 16,778 downwards.
GTTTGAAGATATTGTAATGAAATATGGTGCTAATTATATAAACTTGGTCTTAATATGATGCAGAGACATATTGCTTATATAATTTTCCATTAAGTATCGAAAAATTAACTGCTAAGGGATTCAATTTACCGTCAGATGAAATGAGACAGAGTATAGTGTATGTGTATCTGTGGCCAGCTGGGGTGATTCTGGTATTGGTGGTGATAATGAGACAGAGTATAGTGTATGTGTATCTGTGGCCAGCTGGGGTGATTCTGGTATTGGTGGTGATGATGATCGGTAGGTGGTCAGAACTTAAGGGGGGTGACCTGTTTTTGTTCTGTCCTTTTCTATCTTTCTCTGGCTTGTATCCATTTGGCCCCATTCAGCCTACTGTTTTAAGAAGTTTATCCCCATCCAGGTGTCAATTTCTTACTGGTGAGCGGTAGCGAACTAGCATATTTTTAATTTTTGTTAGACAGCAGGCTAAATTTGTACATTTTTCGATAGAAACATTTCTCCGGCGAAGCCGGATTTATTCATATAATGCTGGCTCGCTATTGCTCGCCAGGAAGAAATTGACACCTAGATGGGGATAAACGTCTTAAAATAGTTGGCTGAATGGGGCCAAATGGATACAAGCCAGAGAAAGAGAGAAAAGGACAGAAATAACAAAAAGCAGGTCACCCCCCTTAAGGGGAGATGGGTCACTTTTCTAGACCCCCTTCTTCCTTATGTTTAGTCCTATTAGTTTTCAGATTTTAAGATGTTTGCTCTATTAGTTTGTCGATCTTAAGGGGGGACACCGGATTTGTTTTATCTTTCTCTCCTTTTCTCTCTTTCTCTGGGTAGTATCCATTCTGCCTCATTCAGCCTACTGTTTTAAGACGTTTACCCCCATCTAGGTGTCAATATTTTCCTGGCGAGCGGGAGCGAGCCAGCATATATATATTTTTGTTTTGACAGCAAGCTAAATTTGTACATTTTTTGATAGAAAAATTTCTCCGGCGAAGCCGGATTCCTCCATACAATGCTGGCTCGCTATCGCTCACCAGGAAGAAATCGACACCTGGATGGGGATAAACGTCTTAAAACAGTTGGCTGAATGGGGCCGAATGGATACAAGCCAGGGAAAGAGAGAAAAGGAGATTAAGATAAAACAAATCCGGTGTCTCCCCTTAAGACCTTCCGCCCCATATCCTTGTCAATATTAAGACCTTTCGTGCTAGTTAGATGTCGATATATTTCTTGGCGAACGTTAGTGAGCCTGTAATTTTTGAAGAACCGTCTTCGGCTTTTCTACCGAAAAATGTATAAATTAATCTAGAAGGGGGATCTAATGGATGTTTTTTTAAGTTTGCTGGAGGTCTAGGGAGGAAACTAGAAAAATAATATATATGAAAAAATCGACCATCCCCCCCCCTTAAGGATTTGTCCACAAGTTAACTCCTTGAGGATCTATGACACATTTGTACATTATATTTTGGTTATCAGTAGACGATTTGATGCAACTTAGGAAGGATATCTAGGAATCAAAGGGGTACATACCATCTCAATTCACTCTTTAGCTCCCATACGTTCACCCTAAGTTGAAAAAAATCGTTTAATGATAGTCTGAATTGTCAAAGGGGTAATACTAATCGAGTATAGTCACCTATAAAATCGTCTAATGATAGCCAGAATAAACTGTCAAAACGCGTCATAATCCTCAAAGGGTTAATATAAATCGAGTATGGTTTATAATATTAGTTGTTGAGAAATGAGCTGGTAAGAGAGTAATCTGTCCGCCAAGTTACATATAAAGCAAGCATAGGTACCAGACGCAGAGACATACTGTAGTAGGTTCATATCATGTTTCCATTAGTTATCGAGAAATGAGCTGGTAAGAGAGTAAACTATCCGCCAAGTTACAAAAAATCGAGTATAGTCACCTTGAGAGCGATGTCCAGAGGGTTGTCGACGTGGTGGAGGTGTTGGACCATGATAGTCAGAGTAGAGGCTGATATTATGGTGGTCACGATGATCATGCCCCAGGTCACGGTGCTGAAGGGGTATAAGATATTCTTCGAGCGAGGCATGGGAGGCGGTATAAGCAAAATTGTAGCAAAACTGTACCTCCAGTACGGGTATACATAGTCAAAATCTTTGAATTTATCCAAGTCCAATTTCATGGAGCTGACAATGACATGCCCGTCTCCGTACATTAAATCGCCTAACATTCCTGACCAGGTTCCATTTATTTTAGTTCCCCATACTATTAGATCGAGAGGATTGGGTTTTGCGGTAAAATTATACTTTCCTCCAATTACCTGCAAAGCGTCTAAGTTAGCGCCAATACATTCAGTAAGATCCTCGTTCATATACATAAACGGTTGGTCATAACAACTTACTGGGACGTTCAGTATTTTACCAGCAAAGTTTAGATAACGGTGAAGAAATAGTGACCCGCGATTATAGAACTGTTCATAGTTCCATGTTCCCAGCGGTGCTTTAGTTCGTGTTGGTAGGCTGGTGTAGGCCATTAATCTCTGGCGGCCGCCTTGAACTATGGGTTGCAGCAACAAGATGAACTGTGAATGCTGGATGACAGGCAGACTGACTATGGTCGTGGTGTTGAGGTTCTGGTCCAGGCAGAACAGGACGATGTAGCTTGGGTTCCAAACAGAGCCGTGAGCAGAAAACCTTTGGTGACGCGGGTTGGACGGGTGGTGTGAAGGAATGAATGTTGGGTGGCCAGAAATATCGGTGTGAGTGAAGTTCCAGCCTCCGCCACGACCGGACCCAAGTCCAGCAGACGCTGACTGTGGTCGTCACTCACCAGCAGGAGATCTTGGCCACGCAGCGGTCCTGACACCAACCCCAGCAGGGCTGACTCGAACATCTCACGGCTCTCTGTGGGAATAGTATACGGATACTATGCAGAGCACAAGCATTAGTATCATTATTTTTTTACGATAGTTATGCTTTTCTGTGTTACTATTAACCCGTTGAGCCCCGGCTAGTTATAATATTTTGTTCACCCCAGTCCCAAGCCATTTTCACTTCTTTTTTTTTGTTTGCTAAAATGGAAGACAAGGATGAGAAATGAAAAAAAAAAAAAAAAAAATCACCTCGAATATTTTTTTTGGGGGGGGGGGGGGGAGCCTAAAAAAAAATGTGTTGAGCAAAAATGGAAGAGAATGGTGAGAAACAAAGAAAAACAAAACAAAACTCACCTCGGTCATTTGGGGGGCGGGGGGGGGGGGGGGGGTCGAAAGTTCGTCTCCCCCGCATGACCACCCGCCCGGGAGCACTAGGGTGAAAACTGAGTATGGCATTGTACGGCATACATCCTAAGGAGTGTCTCACATAAATCTCAAGCCTCTAGCTCCCATACGACCGGAGTAATGAAGGTTCAAAGTGGCGGTGAACTAAGGGTGTAAAGTATCCCCACTAAGCCCACCACCACCAGCCGCGCGGCTGTCTCGGCCCGCTCACACCTACTGGCCCGGCTCCCACACACACTACGGTACCTCCCCCTCCTATTCTCCCGCCATTTCCTACCTTACGAGCCACGTAAGTGTTTTTTATATGTCGGACGCACGTGATGCGTCGCTGGGAGTTGGTGATCAAACACTGCCGACGCATCACGTGCGACGCTGGGTCTCACCGGGTTTGGGAGGGGGGGAGCCTCAAAAAAAATGTGTTGAGCAAAAATGGAAGAGAATGGCGAGAAACGAAGAAAAAACTAAAAAAAAACTCACCTCGGTCATTTGGGGGTCGGGGGGGGGGGGTCGAAAGTTCGTCTCCCCCGCATGATCACCCGCCCGGGAGCACTAGGGTGAAAACTGAGTATGGCATTGTACGGCATACATCCTAAGGAGTGTCTCACATAAATCTCAAGCCTCTAGCTCCCATACGACCGGAGTAATGAAGGTTCAAAGTGGCGGTGAACTAAGGGTGTAAAGTATCCCCACTAAGCCCACCACCACCAGCCGCGCGGCTGTCTCGGCCCGCTCACACCTACTGGCCCGGCTCCCACACACACTACGGTACCTCCCCCTCCTATTCTCCCGCCATTTCCTACCTTACGAGCCACGTAAGTGTTTTTTATATGTCGGACGCACGTGATGCGTCGCTGGGAGTTGGTGATCAAACACTGCCGACGCATCACGTGCGACGCTGGGTCTCACCGGGTTAAGTACTTGTCAATTACAACAACAGATAGAACTGTCACCTGAAAACTGGAAGAGTTGGTCAAGGAAGCCAGCCATGGCGGGGTGAGGCACAAGGAGGAGGAAGAGAAAGCCAAGTTGCCTGGAGGACAGCGCCATGGTGAGTGAGGCATCATCATCACCACCACCAACACATTGATATTAACACCAACACAACAAGACCTTTACTACGATATGTGATGTCTACCAGCGTTGGCACAATCGCCTCTCGTTAGCCACTAGCGCTCGCCAGGGACATCGAAATGGGCTACAGTCATCAGAGAATGTTGTTCTTTCTTTCCTAGCAATCATATTGTCACAGACAGTCCAGTGGTGGTCTTTGTTTTCGTCTGTGACAACGGGTTGTATTTTATATCAATAGTAGTGATGAAAGTACCAGCGTGGGAAGAGAGAGACTTTTTGAAGCGAGATGGTAGTGAGTGTCTGTAGGTGCGGGCGCTGTGTCACGTGACACCTGCTGTCTTGTGACGTCTCGGCTCGTGATTGGCCGACCATCGCGCCTTTGCGGGCTCCTGTGTAACTAACCTCCTGCACGAGGGTCCACAGGAGCTGCAGGCTAGGCGTGCATGCATATAACATCCCTTGCTTACTCTCTCCCCCGATCACCACCTTTAGAACTGTTTCTCTCTCTGAACTTCTTCTTTTCCATTGCTTCTCACCTTTATTTAATTACTTGTCCTCTTGGGTTCTGCATACGGTTTCCATAGCCGGCCCATTGTATTGTATGCGCCGTCCTCTGAGATATTTACATGTACTTAGAATAGGTTTTGAGGGTTCTTAGTTAGTAGAGGTTGGGAACTTAGTGTGTCTCCATTATTGATTTAGTGTTTCTGCTCTTTTATTTAATGCTAGACTGGGATAAGGTAACTGTAGTCGTTGTCTCCGATGTGTGTATGGTTCGCTTATACCTACACGACTTCGACCGGTCCTGTGGTAGCCTGTGCTGTCTTTTCGGTTGTGTCCTTTGCGAGTGCAGCATTGTGTTGACTGAGGGTTTTGGCCTGTTCCAATTCCACACTTTGCTGCCTCTTTGCTTGTCTTTAGAGGGTCGCCAGGGTAGAACCAGATACTTGTGATCTGGATCTATCAAGAGAGCGCCCTAGTCAATTAATGTAACTTAACACCTTACGAGCGGCCTAGGCGGTAATTTATATGTACCGCCCAGCGGGGTGTTTTTACCCTAAATAGGGTTGTTTATGTGATCATTTTCATGCCTAAATAAGACTCAGAGCGTAAAACAAGTATGTATCCCTGAAAGGGCATAAACAGAGCTTTCCAATGACACCCCAACCATCCTTGTACGACCACTGGTTCTCTTGCAACGATCGCGCAACACGAGTGCAAAAACCATGTAATTAGGTACTTTTCCTACATAATTCCCTGTGTAGCGAGTGCAAGAGGATGGGGGAGGGTGAAATTCATGTCAGTAGGTCCGCTGCGGTGGTCTGGAGCAGTCATACGCTTGCTACGCTCCTCCCACCACTCATCTCTCTCTCTCTCAGCAACATTACGTGGTGAAAATGGCACACGACATAAGTTGTGAACCGCCACTTAGTCCATATTTATTTCACTCGACATAAGTTGCGCGCCGCCAAAGAAGGGTTAAAGGATGCAGTCTTAAGGACATCGCTAGGCTACGAGCCTGTCTTGCTCAACCACAATTCCTTACCTAGAGTATTCCAGCTAGACATTATTAATCGAGTAGACACTTATTAGTATTTAATATAAGCTCTTTGATATGTACGCATTATTATTCAGCATTTATTAGTCTAGGTTGTTGTTGTGTTGCACAACCATAGCAGACTGTTTCGTCGATGAGGAAGTACTGCTTTTAGTGTCGAGCATTGCTACCGTTGCGCATTTATAGTATTTCTGGCGTACCGTTGTTGCATAGTGCCCTATTACTAGTCCAATCATTAAGTGCCCTTGTTTTATTCGTAGCCCTGGTCGTAACAAATGGCGACCTTGCCAGGATAAACTAAACGCCTAAGATAACAAATGGCGACCTTGCCTAGTATCTTATCTTAGTCGTCATACCAAATGAACTAAGAAATAATTGCAGGATTTTTGGACATTTGTTTTTGAGGAATATTTTGGACACGTTGGAATTTTTCTTGGCAACGTAGTATAGCACTTGAGTTGTCTTCAGGCATTTTTTGAGTGAATAGTGCTAATTGAGAGTTTAGGTACTTCTTTTTTTTATAAACGTTGATAATTTTCGGTGGACACTATGTCGAACGACGGATCAGTGTACAGTGAGGACACAGTACTGGAAGCAGGCGAGGAGATGGAGAAGGTGGAGTTGTCTAGGGGCGCTTGGGTGGTGAACAGTGAGGAGGATGCTCGGATATTTTTGGAGGAGCCTGTGTCAGCGGACCGTGTGTCGGGGCTAGACCGGTACGGACTACAGTGTGTAGCCACGGTCTTAGGGTTTCCCGGTACTAGCGGTTTGTCGAGAAGTGAGCTGGTTACCTGTGTGCTCGGTGGGGTGCGTGGGGCTTCGGGTGGAGCAGGAGCTGGGGCACCTTCTGCCCAGCCCCCATTCCACTCGACTCCTACCATGGCGCCCCCTCGGGCTCCGGAGCCGGGTACGTTCCCGCAGGCCGATGCCCGCTGGCGGTTGGGTATGCCTCTAGGTGATTCACGGGGTGGGTCCCCGATAGTAGCACCCCCTCCTCAAGGTTTGTCTGCCTAGATGTTGTTTCAGCTCGAACTCGCCAAACTTAACCAGCAGGCTGAGCAACGAAAGCATGAGGCTGAGCAACGAAAGCATGAATCTGAGCAGCAGCAGCAGCTTGAGATGGCTAAGATTCAGCAGCAGCAGCGGGAAGCCGAGCTTCAGGTGGAGGCTACGAAGTACTGTGCAGACAGAGATCTTGAGAAGTCTCGGATGGAGTCGACAGGGCAGCGTCTCGGTTCTGGGAATCGAGGTCTTGATCAGTCTCTATCGCACCTTCTTAAGTTAGTCCCTGCATTTGACGAGTCGGGTGTCACCGAGTTTTTCCTGCGTTTTGAGAAGAAGTGCCGGGAGCACCAATGGCCTGAGGTTAAGTGGGCAGCCCTTGTTCCCTCTAGGTTGGTTGGCAAAGGACTCAAGTCATATGATGCGTTGCCCTTGGAGTCTTGCATCGATTATGAGGTACTGAAGGAAGCTGTTCTGCGGGCGTACGAGTTACAACCAGAGACATATAGGTTGAAGTTCCGGGGTGTTGCGAAGGGTCTGAGTGCACTTTTCTAGAACATGCCCGGGAACTGTCTGATGTATTGAGAAATTGGCTGAGGTCAGAGAAGGTGACGACGTTCGAGGAGGTTGAGCAGTTAGTCCTTCTAGAGCAGTTTTTCAAGTGCACAGGCGGCGACCTGACTTTGAACCTCAAAGAGAAACAGCCAAAAACTCTACAAAAGGCAGCTGAGATGGCTGACCTGAGGATGTCGCTAATTCGTGGGTGCGGGTCTGCACAACGGACCGATGCAGTTAACAAGGGGCGCAACACTCCACCCCCCACCCCGAGTCAGTGATGCACAATTTAATAACGAGAGTATGAGCAATTTTTCTTTGTGCCTCATTTACACTGAGAGCAATCCAGCTAGCTCTCACAAACACCTCCTCCTCCTATCCACTTCACTACACTAAACATGCACACCACACTTCATTCCTCCACACCAAAATTAAAAAAAACACAAAAATGATTAATTTTAGCCCAGCCTCGGAGTCCCCAGGGGGGGGGGACCATAAATGCCCCCTCACCCGACCGACCATCCCCTGACGACCCCACACAATTACCTGGACCTCGGCCTGTTACTCTTTCTATTAATTTCTGCAACATTCGCGGACTTTCCTCTAACTTTCACTCTGTTGAGCACCATCTCTCCTCCTACAAACCTGATCTTCTCTTCCTCACCGAAACCCAGGTGTCTGTAGCAACATCCAGCAACCCCTTCTCTGTATCCTCCTACTTTCTCTATCCTAGTTTCAAAGCCAATGGCGGATGTTGTGCATATGTGCACAACAAACTCACTTGCTCTCGTGTTCCCGATTTCGACTCCTCTGAATTCTCAACTTTATGGCTCAAACTTTCCTGTCATTCTCTTACTAAATATTTCTGTGCTGTCTATCTTTCCCCTAACTCTACCAACTTTCCTAAATTCTTTGACTATCTAAACTCTACAGTGGAACACATTCTATCCATTTCTCCTTTCTCAGAAATCTCCATCTTAGGAGATTTCAACGTTCACCACCGCCAATGGCTCTCCTCTCACACTACTGATCCACCTGGTGAACAAGCCTACGTCTTTTCTATCCTAAATGACCTAGAGCAGTTAGTTCAGCAACCCACCCGTATCCCGGATCGCATCGGAGATCGGCCCAACATTCTTGACCTGTTTCTAACTTCTAACCCTTCTTCTTATACTGTCGATCTTTTCTCTCCTTTGGGCTCCTCCGACCATAAACTTATCTCTGTCACCTGTCCTATCTCTCCAGTACAGCCACCCGATCCTCCTAGCCGGCGGCGCTTGTGGCACTTTGGCGCTGCCGACTGGGAGGCTCTTCGGCAGTACTTCTTTGATTTCCCATGGAATGATTTCTGCTTCCATGGCCGAGGACCCTCGGAGAGTGCTGAACGCATTACCGAGGTAATCCTATCGGGCATGGAAGCATACATTCCATTCTCTTTCTCTCAGACTAATGCTAAAAAATCTTGGTTTACTCACGCCTGTTCTACTGCTGTCCGCAATAAGGAGGAAGCATTCAAACGGTACCGACGCCTTAAAACTCAAGACTCTCATTCTTCATATGTTTCTGCCCGGAATCAAGCCAAATCTGTTCTTCGACTTGCCAAACACTCTTTCATCAATAATAAATGCACTGAACTATCCAACTCTAGCTCTTCCCAAGCTTTCTGGCATCTAGCCAAAAACCTCTCCAACAATTTCTCTTCCTCGTCTTTCCCTCCCCTTTCCCACTCTGATGGCACAACCATCACTTCTTCCTCTGACAAAGCTAAACTCTTCGCTCAAACTTTTGCTAGAAACTCCACCTTGGATGATTCCGGTGCTATTCCTCCCTCTCCGCCCTCCTCTCTCTTACTTATGCCTAATATCCTAATCTCTTCTAAAGATGTACTTTCTACCCTCTCTGGGCTTAACACTAATAAGGCGTACGGTCCGGACGGTGTTCCTCCTGTTGTTCTCAAAAACTGTGCTTCCGTGCTGACTCCCTGCCTAGGCAAACTCTTTCGTCTCTGTCTATCCTCTAACGTCTTCCCTTCATGCTGGAAGTTTGCTCACATTCAACCTGTCCCAAAGAAGGGTGACCGCTCTCAACCCTCCAACTATCGTCCAATTGCTCTTATCTCTTGTCTTTCTAAAGTTTTTGAAACTATTCTTGCTTCCAAATTTCTTAAGCATTTCTCTTCTCATAATCTGCTCTCAGATCGCCAGTATGGCTTCCTTAAGGGTCGCTCTACTGGTGATCTTCTTTCATATCTTACTAACTCTTGGTCATCCTGCTTTCGGGACTTCGGTGAGACTTTTTCTATTGCACTAGACATATCGAAAGCCTTCGATAGAGTCTGGCATAAATCTTTAATTTCTAAACTACCCTCCTTCGGTTTCTATCCCTCCATCTGTGCCTTTGTCTCTAATTTCCTTTCCGGCCGTTCCATAGCTGCGGTTGTGGACGGCCATTGTTCACTTCCTCACCCTATAAACTCCGGTGTTCCTCAGGGCTCTGTCCTATCTCCTATTCTCTTTCTAATTTTTATAAATGATCTCCTTAACTGTACCTTAATTCCCATCCATTCATACGCAGACGACTCAACCTTACACTACTCCATTAGTTTTTCAGAATGCCCCAGCCAGCAATCCCTCAACGACAAACATAATGAAGCCATAGAACTCTTAAATTCTGATCTAAATACTATTTCCAATTGGGGCAGAGAAAACCTTGTTAACTTTAATGCTTCCAAAACCCAATTTCTCCATCTATCTACCCGTCAGGATCTCCCAGCGGACTATCCCTTATTCTTCAACAATACAAAAATCAACCCTTCATCTTCTCTCAATATTCTAGGTGTCTCTTTTTCTTCTGCTCTCATTTGGAAGGACCATATTACCAGTCTTGCTAAGGCAGCCTCCCAGAAGCTGGGTGTGCTCAACCGCCTTAGGGGGTTATTTTCCCCTGCACAGCTTCTTGCTCTGTACAGGGGCATAGTGCGCCCTTGTATTGAGTATTGTTCACATGTGTGGGGAGGTTCCTCTCACACCGCTCTCCTAGACAAAGTTGAAAGGAAGGCCTTTCGTATCATTAACTCCCGTCCACTCACCAACTCTCTGCAATCTCTCTCTCTCCGCCGCAATGTTGCATCTCTCTCGCTATTCTATCGCTACTATAATAATCAGTGTTCCTCAGAGCTATCCCAGTGCATACCACCTCCTTTACGTAGGGCACGTGGTACCCGTCTTGCAACTCAATCCCACCCCTACTCTGTGCAACTCTCCAACCCAAGAGTGAAACGTTACTCTCAAACTTTCTTCTACTCAACATCTGAGCTCTGGAACTCTCTCCCAGAATCAGTCTTTCCCTCTTCCTATGACTTAAATTGCTTCAAACTCCGTGTGTCCAGGCATTTTGGCTCGAACGTCCCTTGATTTTGGCCCTGTCACTCTTTCAACTATGGGGGAGGCACTCGCTATAGGCAGTTATGCCTTTTGCCTCCCTCAATCACATAGAAAAAAAAAAAAAAAAAAATGATACCAATTTTGATCTGTGACGCATGCCGAGTATGAGCATGCTGTACAGAACGCTCAGTCAGACCCCACTCTCGCTAGGATCGTCAGGGCAGGAACTTTGGCTGTAGTCCGTGTAGAGTTTCCTAACTCAGTTTACGTGAGCCGTTGTACTATAAGTATTATAATTATGTATTTTGTTTTCTTCTAAGTCAACGAGTTCTATTTTATATCATTAGATATAAGTATTGTGTGTGGGACTTATATATAATGAGGAGAAGAGAGAGAGTTATGTAACGACGGCCAGTGAGCGCGCCACGAGGCAGGTAGGCCTCCCTCCCTCCTCCCTCCTCCCTCCTCAAGCGCGTGGGAAATCCTTTGTCGATCCCAGATTGAGAGAGAATATGACGTAATGATTGTCAGTGGGCGGTCCTTAGTAGTTTGCGATATGCCGCTAGAGGGCCGAGTATAAAAAGGAGAGGTCCTCGCCACAATTCTTTAGAACTCATCAGGCAGAGCGACTTCTCATATCCCTTGCAACTATCCATATTCTTCCGACTGATGTGAACTTTCTCTACTCTCTGAACAGCCTATCTTCTTCTCTTCTCGACCCTTTATAACCTCAATGACCCCTTTGGTGCAGATTTAGTCAGCCAAAGTATTATCGCTTGAGTTCTCACGAGATATATGCCTATTAGATAGCCTATTTTGGAAGGGATAACTAGAATAGGATTGATTGATGTTTGTTGCACTCGTATATGCATTTCCCTGTGTACGATTATCCATGTTCCTGTTTTCTGCTGGTTTAGGTAATGCTAGACTGGGATAAGGTTTCGGGAGTTGTGATTTCCTATGAGTACTAGGTTTTGGTTGAACCGGTACAATTGCAACGGAGACGTGGGAAGCCTAGGTGGTCTTTCTGACTGTGTACCTTGAGAGTTTAGCACTGTGTTGCGAGTGAGGGCTTTTGCCTCTGCCACCCAACACTGTGCTATCTCGTTTGCTTGACTTTGAGAGGATCGCCAGGAGAGAACCAGATACTAGTGATCTGGATCTCTCAAGAGAGCATCCCGTCAATTAACGTAATTTGGCCGCACAGTCTTAACCCGGCAAGCGCGATAGGCCTCACGGAAGGCTTCCTATAGGGAACGCGATAGGCCTCACGGAAGCAAGACCATAAAAAAAGCTTTCCAAAAAAAAAAAGGGCCTATCAAAAAAAAAAAAATTTGTCTCTAGGTGAGATAATTCCCCTCCAGTACTCATCCATGTAAATCTCACCCACCCCCCTCCCCTCCTTCCCCACCTTATTCCCCCCTCCCTCCCCTCCTCAATTATCACCTATTTTCCCTCTTATTATCATCATTTATCGGTTATTTTTCTCTCCCGCGATAATGTAGCACAAGTGGGTTGCAGAAAAGATCGATATGTAACACCCAGACACCAGCCCACACCGCCCCGCTCGTCTCAGTTACCTCACAGACAGCGAGAGAGGAGGGTTGCCTGTAGCTCTCTCTCGCCTGACATTACGACCGGGTGGCCAATATCTTCGTTTTTCACCACCCAAATGCTTTTCCCACTTATTTTAGCACTCTTGAAGGTTCATATATACATCATATATGTAAAATAAAAGCATACCGAAAACAAATAATGGTCTATATTGTAAATATAACGAATTCTGTCAGAATCCAAGGCTAGAAATACACAAATAACTACTAGCCCTAATAACTAATAACTAACTAATAACTAGCCCCTAGGTCTATTTAGCGCTTACCGGGTTAAGGACCTCGCTAGGCTACGAGCCGCTTGCTCAGCCATTGTTTCCTAACCTTAGATATCCCAGCTAGACTTTGCTCGACCAGCAGATACAGCATAGTATTGAAGCTTCTCCTTATGCATGTTATTGTTTATGCACTATTGATTTCATGTGTGGCAAGCTTAGCTACTTTAGAGATTAGTGGCCCACGAGCACAATCCTAGTAGGCTATTGTCAGTGCATTGTCGGAGTACTTCTTCTTAATGTTTGCCATTTACTATTGTTTATTCTTATAATTCTTCTTATGTCAACTTAAAGCCTTTAATTGCCAGTGTGTTACTTATTGAATTGCTGTTCAAAATCCGATACTTACTTCTTACGAGTATTCGAGAAGCATCTAACTTTATCAGAAGATTCCTTGCTTGATGCTCGAGGACTATTGTTTAACGTAACGTAATAGTGCCGATCCGAAGTAGAGGGTGGAGGACTTCTTAAGTTCTTAGTCAAGGGTGGATTACTTCGGCTTCGGCCAACACTATTCTTTAGTGTTGTAGTACTTTCTTCTTTGTTTGATTGTTGACCAGACTAGATAACTCCCGTCTTGTTATTAGTCTGTTGTGTGAAACGCTAGTACCGAGTTCTTGTATACCCCGTTATAGCAGATAGAACTCTGGAGGGTAGTGGCGTTTTTTGTTCGGCTGGCAGTACTCTGGGGTTGGGATCGTGTGTTTCCGTTGTGGCAGCGAGCCATACTCGAGTCCTGTGTAAGAGCCCTAGTGTACCCGAGTGCCCGGTCGTAACAAATGGCGACCTTGCTTAGGATTTTGTGAACAGTATAATTTTCTGCAGAGTTGTACAACATTTGTTTGTTCGTACTTTAGCGTACATATTGAAGAATATTTTTTTTTGTAAGGCAATTAGGAGAGCATTTAAGAGACTCCAGTTAATTTAGTAATTAGTGCTTACATAAGGGAGTTTAACACTTTTGTCTCGAGAATTTTTTGTGAACTTCAGTATGTCGTGCCCTAGTACTGACGAGGAGCGAGAGATGCCATTTGAGGAGGTGCCGTTAGTAACTAGTGAGGAGGATGCTAGACTTTTTGTGAGTAAGCAGTACCATGTGACGGAGGGGAGGCTGACTGGGGTGGATATTTATGGCTTGCACCTGATAGCCAAGGTTTTGGGCAGATCCAATGTAGGAGGGATGTCCAAGGGGGAGCTGATTTCCTGGGTGTTGCGTGGGCGACATGGGGTTTCGGAGGAGAGGGCGTTTGGGGGGGTTCCTCCCCAGATCCCCTCTCACTCGACTCCCACAGTGCCGTCCACTCAGTTGCCGGAGGTTAGCACTCTCCCACAGAGGGATGAGAATTGGAAGATTGGAGTGCCCTCGGGCGGTGCGTATGGTGGTTCCCCAGTTCTTGCCCCCCCTCCTTCAGTAGTGGCAGCTCCCTCTTCCTGCCTGTCTCCAGATATGATATTTAGACTTGAGCTTGCTAAAATTGAGTCTAGGAAGTATGAGATTGAGGCTGAGTCTAGGAAGCAGGAGAAGGAGATTGAGGCTGAGTCTAGGAAGCAGGAGAAGGAGATTGAGGCTGAGGTTAGGAAGCAGGAGAATGAGACTAGGAGGCATGAGATTGAGGTTAGGAGGCACGAGGCTGAGCTTAGGTACGACTCAGAGAAATATTGTGCTCAAATAGATTTAGATAAGACTCGTGCAGAGTCGACAGGGATTCGGATGGGCCGTGAGGGCCAAGTAAGAGAACAGTCCTTGTCCCACTTAGTCAAGTTGGTGCCGGCATTTAGTGAAACTGAAGTCACAGAATTTTTTAATCGTTTTGAGAAGAAGTGTAGGGAGCATAATTGGCCTGAAGAGAAGTGGGCAGCTCTGGTCTCCTCAAGACTTACGGGTAAGGGTCTGAAGGCTTATGATGCACTGCCTTTAGAGTCTTGCATTGACTACCCAGAATTGAAGAGAGCTGTCCTACGGGCATACGAGTTGCAACCAGAAACATATCGATTGAATTTCGGGGTGTTACAAAGACTAGGGAGGCGACCTTTCTTGAACATGCCCGGGACTTAAAAGATGCACTTACAAACTGGACACGTTCTGAGAAAGCTGAGACGGCCGAACAGTTGACTGAGCTGTTTCTGCTCGAGCAGTTTTATAAGTGTACAGGTGCAGAAATGACTTTAACTATTAAAGAAAAGAATCCAAAAACTCTACAGGAGGCAGCTGAGATGGCTGACCTCCGGCTATCATTAATTCGTGGGTGCGGGTCTGCCCAGCGTAGTGAGGCAGGTAACAAGGGGCGTGACGCCCCACCCCCCCGAGTTAGTAATATATCTTATGCAAACAAGTACAAGAGTTACGATACCAAGACTGACCACAAGACTAGCACCGTCCCATTTAAGAAGGGGCCGGGCCCTTCCCAGTACCAAGGGAAGCCCAAAGGGGAGTTAGAGTGTTATCAATGTCATAAAAAGGGGCACTTTGCAAGAGTCTGTCCTAGCAAACCACCTACAGCAGCTGTGTCTTTGGCCTGCAACATTGGTGTGTCTCTGAAGTCTTCTGAGTTTGCCCGGGGCAGTTCGTCAGAGGCTGAGGCACAGCCAGTGCAGAAGCACCTGGGAGGCTCGAACCCTGCTCAGGATGTTTTTTGCGACCATAGAGGACGGGGTTGCGTGATGTGGGCGGGGCGCAAGCATGGAGTAGAGGTCTTGCGTGATACAGGTGCTTCCCAGACTTTGATGAAAAACTTGACTGGCTACCCTATAAATGCGGCTCGGGTGGTGGTGGTGCAGGGTATTAATGCAACTCGGTCATACCCGCTGGTGCGGTTGGAGTTGGAGGTGGATGGTGTGGCACGTGAATTGGATGTTGGGATTGTGGAGAAACTGCCAGTGGAGGGCGTCGACCTTCTTCTCGGCAACGACTTTGCAATGCCCGCTTCTGAGGTTCTACCCTTAGTCGTTGCCGAGAGGCCGGCCGACGTGAGTAGGGAAGAACGAGAGTGGGTCGAGCGGTGCCAGGCACAACCCATGGCGTGTGCTGTCACCCGAGCTCGGGCAGCTAAAGTGTCACAGCCTAGTCCTCCGTCTTCAGACCAGCAGAGGAACGATCAACAGGAGGAGGCTAAAGCTGGAGTTGGTTTTAAGAGTTTTGACTCGGCGGCTCTCCTGGGTGATTCAGTATTAGCACCATTACTTAGTTCTGGAGTAGCCCCTGGGCCTGTCATCGAGAGTGACGAGGCTGGGCATGACGAGTCTCCACGACAGCAACGTTATGAACATCGAGAGAGACAGAGGGAGCAGCCCAGTATCGGGGAGGGTCATGCATTGCTCCGGGAGCAGTTAGATCGCTTGGCACCCTCAGATATACGTCGGTTGCAGCTGGAGGACCCTGAGCTCCAAACGTGTGCTAATGGAGCTGTGGAGCTCGACGAGGACGGTGATGCACAGCCGGGAGATTTTTTTTATTTAGATGGCATCCTCTATCGGCGTTTTCAAGACCCTAACCGTAGCTGGAAAAAGGGGTCCGGAGTAGTGGACCAGTTGGTGGTGCCGCGGGAGTGCAGGGATAGCCTACTGAGTTTGGCGCATGACACACCGCTGGCAGGACATTTGGGGGTAAGAAAAACGGTGGCGGCTTTGGGGAAGTTGTTTTGGTGGCCGGGGATGAAGTCTCATGTGCAGTCATGGATAAACTCATGTGATATTTGTCAACGGGTCGGGAAACCAAACCAAGTTATTCCTAAAGCTCCGTTGCACCCTATTCCTGTAATTGGGCCACCTTTTAGTAAGATTGTTGTTGACATGGTTGGTCCACTCCCTCCCACAAAGGCTGGTAATAAATTTTTGTTAACCATCATGGATGTTGCCACTAGATACCCCGATGCATACCCCATGAAAAACGGCATGGCTAAGACGGTAGTCAGTAACTTGTTGTGGTACTTTTCAAGGTACGGGTACCCGGAGGAGATTCAGTCTGACCAGGGGTCCAATTTCACCTCCAATCTCTTTAAGCAAACAATGCAACAGCATGGGATACGGGCGGTGGTATCGTCAGCGTATCACCCTGAGAGCCAAGGGGTGCTTGAGCGGTG